>JABUQX010006349.1:0-28081 GCA_015478945.1 Trachelipus rathkii | reverse complement strand
CAACTAAGAATAAATGTATCTAAATGTTAAAACCTAACATACCTCGCGTATGAATAATTCAGCTGGACATCATAGAAAATTCCCTACTTTAACAAAGTAAGTAGGCTAACAGGTCATTACAATACTCGATATGTTCCCACTTTTCAAGCATATCAGCAACAGGTAAAGCCGTAGCGATCTAAACACAAATCCCTTAACAAAGGGACCATTCTATCAAAGATACGAACATCTTGAACTAATGAATGACACATCTTCGTTTAAAGTTGTCTATTCTTTTGAGTAGTATAACATACATTTTGACCTAATGAATAAACGTAGACATTATCCAAATTGGTCTAACGGGCTAACCTAACAATTTACCTCAACAAACTTAAAACAAAAATTTATACTAACGTACCTAACTGACGAACGTAAACAGTTTTCATTAACCAAGAGTATCTAAAGCAACACCATTACATTCCGAGAGAAAACCCTTAGGGGATGCCCCCTTTGAAAGGAGGTGAATCCTGAGAGGGGGGATTACCCGAAGGGCCTGTAAGCCGGCGGCACTTACCCCTCCGAAGGAGGGGTAAGGCCTCAGCCCTTCGGGCTGAGGCCCAAAGCCCGTCTACGTTTATTCATAGGTCAAATGATGTTATACTCGAAACGAATGACACTTAAACGAAGATAAGTGTCAATTCAAGTTCAAGATGTTGGTATCTTGGTAGATTGGTCACTTTGTTAAGGGATTGGTTAGATGCTACGGCTTTACTTGTTGCTGATATGCGGGAAAAGTGGGGAAAACGATATCGGTATTTGTATGACCTGTTAGCTACTTTTACCTTTGATAAGTTATGGGAAATTTTCATGATGTTAGCTGATTATTCATTCGCGAGTTATGTTAGCGTTTACATTTGTACATTTTATCTTAGTTTACCCGATATGATATGATTAGCTTTCATTGATGCTAAAAAGTTTGTTGGTTAGGCATAATTGTACGGTTAGTATATAAAGAACTGTTTTTTGTATGTGTTTTGCGGTATAAAACTTTGTTATGTTTCCTATTATTCGTTGTTGGGGATAATGATATTTAGACGATGTTAAGGAAGAATTTTTGTTAAATATTACGAAATTAATTGATGTAAAAATTTGTTACGTTGGCAATATATTCGCTGGCAGGTAGTATGATGATTAGACTGGGTTATGTTAAATTTTTGTAAATATACGGATCGTTAATGTAAAAATTAACATTAATATTCTAGAGATATGTTTGAAAAAGTATGAATAAGGTACGTTTTGTTGCAATGTTAGTTACAAGTTGTTAAGTGCCGAAGTTTACCTGTAATGTTAGTAGTTTATTCGTACTTATGGTGTGTTAGGTTTGTCGTTTGTACATTAATATTCCTAGTTCAGGTTATGTTAGCTTTACATTTTAATGTAAAAACTTTGTTACGTAAGCATATATCGATGTTTCAGTAATAAAAAACTAATATCTATTATGTGTTATGGTTAGTCCGAAATGATTAACTCCGACATGATGACATGAATCAATAGATCAAATCAGATCAAAGGTTCACTGGCTGCGAGGGCGGGAGGTGGGTTGATGGTGATTTTACTGATACTGCTTAAAATCAGTAAACTGATTAATATTTACTGATGATATTTTCATCTCAAAGAACGTTATTTTTTATCGTTATGTTGGATAAAGCTTTGTTATGTTTACAGTTAGTTCGTTGGTGCTGTATGAATAATTAGACAAACCGTTATTATTAACATTTTTTGTAAATATTACTGTTAATGAAAATTAACTTATTATAATTGTTAGAAAATTTGTTGGAAGAAGAAAAATGTCCCATGACACCCGGTTACGCTTTTCCTATACAATGCTGTAGTACTTTTATTAGTGTTAAGTGTGGTAACTTTGCTAATGTCATACTTTTTAAATTAGCGCATAAGTTGTGTTAAGTTTGTCATTGTACATTATTTTTCTAGTTCATATGATGCTATGTTAGCTTTATTAATGTGAAAGCATTGTTATGTTAGCATATATTCGTGGTTGTATGACAAATAGGTAAGTTTATGATAAATGTTTGTTAAATAATACTTATGTTAAGGTAAAATACTATGATATGTTGCAGATACGTTTGAAAAAGCGTGAATATGTTACGTTCTGTATGCAATGTTAGTTACTTTACTGCTGTTAACAGTTTTAAAATCAGTAAACTATTACACTTTATTATGATATTTTATTCAAAGAACTTGTTTTATGTTATGTAATGGTATATAGGGGACTGGTAAAAATGAAGTAGTATTGGTATAAAACTTGTTATGATTGCAAATTATCGTGGAGATTATGATATTTAGTTATGGGTTATGATGAATTTTTTGTTTAAATTTTACATATGTTTAATGTAAAAAAGTGTTACGTAGCGTATATTCGGTGTTCTGTATTGATAATTTAGATTAAGGATGTGATAAATTTTGTTAGAATATTACTGTATCAATGCTAAAAGTAACGTTAATAGTTAGAAATGCTGCTTGGAAAAAAGTAAGAATAGGTTACATTTTGTATGCATTGGTAGTTACGTTTACCGATGTTAAGTGCCGGGACTTTTGTTTATGTATAACAGTTTATTAGTGCGGCTAAAGCCATGTCTTAGGTTTGTCATTGAGACACTATTTCTAGCTTCGGGTTATGCTATGTTAGCTTTATTACATGTGAAAACTTTATTACGTTAGCGGATATTCGTGATTAGTATGAAATTAACCAATTCTATGGATAACTTTTTGTTTAAATTATTACCATGTTAATGTAAAAATAACCATTGTTATGTTAAAGGTATCGTGAGAAAGTATGGAGTAGTACGATTTGTATGTGATTGTTAGCTACTCTACTGTTAGTTAAAAGTTGAAGTTTTTTAACACAAACAAGAATCCAAATGGTATGCAATGTTTGCGGAACAAAGTGGGAGGAGTTTTGAGCAAATTCTCGAATTGGTAGTCTGGACCAAGCTCTGAGTGAAACAGGGATAATAACATAAATTATATATATGTGAAACAGAATTCCTCCGTGAAGCATAGATATGAAAATTACAAATATATGACCTGATTCATGTTTTAAACAAAGTTGTATATGGCATGTTTGAATAGATTTTTGAACGGATGGTTCGTTCATGCTGTTATATCCTTGTTTACCGCTCTAATGATTGCGTTGGAAAAGAAAGAATCCCATTACCTTTGAAGGATGTTATATACCAGCGTATTGTTCTTCAGTGTAGGACGATTTTCGCTGTTGCTGGGGTACGATGACACGCCACGCATCTCTACGCTCTGTTGTTAGATATCTTTACCGATGCTGGGTGGTAAGTGTGGGAACTTTGTTTAATGTTGACAGTTTATTCATAGGTAAGTTGTGTTAGGTTTGGCGTTGTATATTATTTTCTTAGTTCGGGTTATGCTATGTTAGCTTTATGATGTGAAAATTTATTATGTTAGCGTATATTCATTGATCAGCATGATAATTAACCTAATAGCATGGTTTATGATAAAATATTTGTTAAATATGCACAATGTTAATGTTGTAAAATTAACATTCTTATGTTAGAGATATGCTTTAGAAAGTGTAAATCGGTTACGGTTTCTTGTATGTTTAATGTAGTTATCTTTACTGTTTTATAAGTGTGAACTTTGTTAACGTTTAACAAGTATTATGTCATTGTTTAAGGTTGTGCTTAGGGTTTTTGTCGGTCGTGGATTATATTCTTAGTTCAGCTGATCATATGTAAGCTTTTTTAATGTGAAAACTATGTTACGTTAGCCTATAGTTCGTTTGGATCGGTATGATTAATTAGCAAGTTGGATATATTGTTTGTTAAATATTTACCATGTTAACTAAAAGATTTAACATTTGCTAATGTTAGAATACGCTTGAACAAAGTGTGAATAGGTTTACTTTTGCAGCACTATCGTTATTCACTTACTGCTGTTTAAGTGTAGAACTTTGCTAATTTTAACCGCTTATTGAGGTTGGAGGTTTGATGTGGTGTACATTATATTCTTAGACCGGACTGATGTGTGTCTAGTGATTGAGTTTTTTAATGTGAAAACCTTTGTTGATGTTAGCATTATATTCGTTTCCGTATGATGCTTAGACCAATTTTAGTAAAAAAGTTGACTTGAATCAATAGATCGATATATCGATGATTCGATAGATCGATAGATCGATAGATCATGGTGAGGTAGGAGACCGAGAGAGAGTAGGGATGTCTGTAATTGGGGTTCGATTAACTGGATTTAAATTTAACGCCTTTTTGCCGGCATGTAAAAACGTGAGTGTAGATGAGTGTTTTGTACGTTATAAAAATAAAAAGAATTAAAATTTTTAGTAAAAACAAAAAAGATTTTAACGAAATAAAAATCTAAAAATTAGAGTGTGTGGTTGTGGGTTGTTGGGTGAGTGAGAAGAGAGACGAGGAAAAACACAAAGTTTGTCTTAAAGAAATAAAATTAGAAATAAAGTTTTTAGAGTGTGTTATTAAAACATAAAGAACATTAGCAAAAAACAAAAAAAATGGTTTGTAATAATACATTTGTTATGGGACCCCTGTTGTCAAAGAAGATCAAAATGTGATAGCCTTAATGTTGCTGGAAAAGTGACGAGATCAAATCTAAGAATCATAGGTATGCGTAATGGTTCGAAAACGACAACCAAACAAGAATCATAAGTATTGCGTAATGTTTTCGAAAAGTGGGCCTGGGAGGAGTTTGAACAATTTTTTCGACTTGTATTTGATAACTCTTAGTGAAACAGGAACCACGATCAGTTCGTACATGTTCGGTTCTGTGATGCATTTGTTAGTTAACTTTATGTTGCTTAAGTATAGAGACTTTGTTAATGTTAGCCATTTATTCTGAGTCATAAGGATATGTAGCGGTGGTTTTGCAATTGTCGTATATTCCTAGGTCGAATATGATATTGTTAGCCTTTATTGATGTGAAAAAACTTTGTTACGTCAGCATATAGTCGTTGGTCTGTATGATTATTTAAGGTATGTTAGGTTTAAATGTTACTATGTTAATGTAAAAAAATTAACAGTAGATATGTTAGAGATCTGTTTGAAAAAAAAGTGTGAAATATTGTACGGCTCTGTAAGCAACGTCAGTTTTACTTTCTCTTGTTGACCAAGTATCTGGTATTTTGTATAGTTTGATGTTATACATTATATTCTTGTATCAGGTTATGTTATGTTAGCTTTATTGTGGAACAACTTTGTATTTACTGTTTTACTGTTTTAGTTTATGAACAAAATGTAAATTTTTTACGTTATAAACATTAAAATACTAAAATTTTAGTGAATATTAACAAAAAAGTTTTTAAAGAAATAAACTTATCGATTTAGTTTAAGTCTTAAAAAAAAAAAAAAAAAACTAAAACGTTTAAAGAAAAAAACTTAAATATAGTTAAGGAGTTTTTAAAAGACGAAAAAGTTTTAAAGAAAATAGAAGTTATAATAAATAAAAGTTTTGTAAAACAAAAAGTTTTAAAGATAAAAGGCAACGTTCAATTTGTTTTGCTAGTTACTTTATGCTGTGAAGTATGAACTTTGTGTATGTTAAGTTGTTTCATTCGTGTTTAAGGATATGTTAGGTTTGATGTGGTATGACATGATATAGTTGCTCATCAGGTTGATGTTAGTAGTTTCATTGATGTGAAAAACTTTAGTTTATGTCAACCATATGATTCGAGCGTTAGTATAAATAAGAACTATTTTATGCTATTGTTTATCCAATAGATGTATACGTCGAAATAGACTGGAGTTAATCAGGTGATCAATAGATCAAGTAGATCAATTACCCCAATATAACAAGTGTTGGGACGGGTAAAGGGGAGTAGGGGCTTTGATTTACTGGATTCAGTGATTTCCGTTAGGGTATGTTTAAAAACACAAAGTTTTACGTTGTATAAAACTTGAAAAAGTGTAAAATTTTTAGAAAAACAAAAAAAAGTTTTTAAAGAAATAAGGATTAAAAAGATTAAAAGTTTTTTTATTCAAAAACAAAAAGTTTTAAAATAAAGTGAAATTAAAATAAATAAAAGTTTTTAAAAACAAAAATATTAAAGAAATAAATTAAAAATAACAAAAGTTTTTAGAAAACAAAAAGTTTTAAAGAAATGAAATTAAAAATAAATTAAAGGTTTTTAAAAACAAGAAGTTTTAAAGGAAAAAACATTACAAAATAAATAAAAGTTTTTTTAAAAACAAAAGTTTTAAATTTTAAGGAAATGAAATTAAAAAAAAGGAAAAAAAAACCAAACACCTCGCCTATACTGATTTAGTTAAATGAATACTTTACCTCATCAGCTTCGTTACTTGTTCATTCTGGTATTGCGTTGTAGTTTACTTGTACTGTGTTAAGTGATGAAACTTTGTTTAATATTAGCAGTTTTATTCTTGCTTAAGCTGTCCGTTAGGTTTTTCGTTTTGTATGTTATTTCGGTTCAGACTATTTGATATTGTTAGCTTTGTAAGCCAAAACTTTGTTAGTTGTTGGCATTATGTTCGTTGAGCACAAGTATGATAATGTACGGTACTGTGATGATAAATATACAAGTTTGGTTTAATACGGAAAAAAATAGCAAATGATATGTTAGAGATATGATTTGAAAACGGAAAAAGTATGATAGGTTACGTTTTGTATGCCAACGGTAGTTACTTACTGTTGTTAAGCATGGAATTTTGTTAATGTTAGCAGTTATTCATGCATAAGGTATGTTGGATTTGACGTTATACATTTTATTGTTACATTCAGGTATGAAGTAGCTTAATCAGATGTGAAATCTTCCTTGGTGCGTTTAACTATTTTCGTGGTCAGTATGAATAAGTACACAAAAATTGGATAAATTTTTGTTAAATTACCATGTTAGTGCAAAATTAATAATGACATGTTAGAAATCTGTTTTTACGGACGTCTTACTTAGGTACGCATTATATCCTAAAACTAGTTACGTTACAGTTGTTAAGTATGGAACTTTGTTATGTTGACTGCCTTATTCGTGTAAAGAGGCTGTTAGGATTGTGAAGTGTACATCTATATTCGTAGTTCATATGGATTCCATATTGTTTGCCTTATTAATATGAAAACTTCTGTTTACGTTAGCTATATTTCATGATCAGTATGATAGACATTACACAAGATTGTGATAAATTTTTGTGGTTAAATGTTACTATGCTTAATGTAGAAAATATCAGTGACTATGTTAGAAAAAAAAGTGTAAGTAGATTACGTTCTGCGCTCAATGTTAGTTACTTTACTGTTGTTAAGAAATGGAAGTTTGTTAATGTAAAACTGTTCTATTCATGTTTAAGATGTGTTAGATTTGTGAGTGTATGTTTATTTTTGTAGTAACATATTTCATATCTCCTGTATTGATTAAAAACTTTGCTTAAGGGTTTACTATATAATCATTGACTAATCCAGTATGATATTTAGACAATCGGGATGACTAAAATTTTCGGTTAAATTATTACTATGTTAATTAATAATATCAGGCTGATATGTTAGAAAAAAGTGTAAGTAGAATTACGTTCTGCCGCTAATGGTTAGTTACCTTTTACTGTTGTTAGAGTATTGGACTTTGTTAATTTAAGCTTGTTTAATTCGTGTTTAAGATGTGTTAGGTTTGTGCGTGTATGTTATATTCATAGTTCAGATAATAATCAGACAAGGTTATGATAAAATTTTGTTAAATTATTACATGTTAATGTAAAAACTATTCCTTGGATTGGGTAGAGAGGGAGGACGGGTGTTTGATTTACTGATGTACAGGTTGTAGGGTATGGTAAAAACAAATTTCTTAAGCTATAAATATGAAAAGCATAAAAATTTAGTAAAAACAAATTGTTTAAAGTATATAAAACAAAATAAAATGAAAGTTTTGTGTTATGTTATACAAGATATGACAGGAATCAATAGATCATAGATGGGGAGGGTCGGGAGGCTGGGGAGGCATGGAAGAGGCCGGGAAGGCTCAAGAGGCTCCAGAGGCTCCAGAGGCTTTGGAGGGTGTTTGATTTATATAAAAAACGTAAATTTTTTTGTTATAAATTTAAAAAGAATGAAAAAATGTTTATTTTTTTATTTTTTTTTTTTTTTTAAAAAAAAAATAAAAAATTTTTAAATTTTTAAAATTTTTTTTTTTTTTTTTTTTTTAAATTAAAAATTTTAATTTTATTTTTAAATTTTTTTTTTATTTATTTTTTTAAATTTTTTTTTTTATTTTTTTTTTTTATTTTTTTTTTATTTTCTGCATCGATGATACACCATAAGAAAGATGTATACCAAGTTTCATTGTTCTATGTCGATATTTCAGATTTGGGGGCCGGACCCCCCTAATGGGGTCCCTTCGGTTATTTTAACCCCAGGGGCATCTAAGATATATCCTGAGAAGGCTGTATACCAAGTTTCGTTGTTCTACGCCAATATTTCAGATTTGGGGGCCGGTCCCTCAAATAAGGCCCCATCGGTCATTTTACATCGGATACACCTAAGATACATCCTGAGAAAGCTTATACCATATTTCGTGTTCTATGCAATATTTGCAGATTTGGCGGCCGGTCCCTTCAAATAAGGCACCATCGGTCATCTTTAATCGGATACACCTAAGAACATCCTGAAGAAGGCTCGTATACCAAGTTTTCTTGTTCTACGCCCAAATATTTCAGATTTGGGGGCGGTCCCTCAAATAAGTCCCCATCGGTCATTTTACATCGTTTACACCTATGATACATCCTGAGAAGGTTGTATATCGAAGTTTCGTCTTGTGTTCTATGTCAATAATTGTCAGATTATGGGGGCCAGTACCCCATCTGGGGCCCCCACAGTCATTTTACCCCCGACTGCATCTGAAGATGTTATCCTCAGAAGTTGTATACCGAGTCAGATTGCTTACAATCCAATATTTTCAGGTTTTGGGGGCCTTGTCCCACAAACGGGATCCTAAACACCCTAACGGTCTTATAAACATCATATTCGAGATCTAACGACCTCGATAACCCATATAAACCACACCAACATTGTTGTTATAACGAATTTATAAACAACGGCTCCCACAGCGGCTCCAGCCACCCGGTGCGGAGCCAACTCCTCAGAATCCAATACTAACTCTTTCTAGAAAATCAACTCTGAATCCTCTCACCAAATTTCAGCCAATTACGAACACTTTGATTTTTAAGTGGGGGTGGGGTCCCCCTTCGGGGGACCCACGGGGACGTAACTTCGTATACAATGAGGTTACCTCATTCATCTAACCCCCTCCCAATTTAAACCCGAGTACGACAACTCTAACCTATGTAAATATATATTGGAGCCACAGGCTGAGCCAGAGCCGAGTCTAAAAATTATTTCACCTATATATATTTATATATATTTACAGGGAGTCGGAGCGATCTGTGTCTGTCTGATATATATTATATAAATATAATATATATATATACCTTATATATATATATATACTATTATATATAATATATATATATATATATATATATATATATATATATATATATATTATATTATATATAATTTATATATATATATATAT
Organism: Trachelipus rathkii; assembly: GCA_015478945.1. Taxonomy (NCBI): domain Eukaryota; kingdom Metazoa; phylum Arthropoda; class Malacostraca; order Isopoda; family Trachelipodidae; genus Trachelipus; species Trachelipus rathkii. Next base: position 18,501 of record JABUQX010006349.1, on the reverse strand, counting down.
ATGTATAAATATATATACTATATATACAGTGAGTCAGAATCGGAGCCGGAACGGGGCAGAACTTGGAGTGCCTTTGCGGGTTGGTTGGAATCGAAAACCAAGAGCCGGAAGCCGGATGGAGCCGGAGTCGGAGCCGGGAGCCGGAGCCGCAGAGTCGGAGTCGAAGTTGGAGTCGGAGTCGGAGTCGCGCAGTCGGGGAGTCCGTTGTAGCCAATTTCACGATATGTAACAATAATAATAATATCATAATAAATAAAATAATAATTAATAATAATAATAATAACTCTAATAATAATTAATATAATATAATAATTAATAATAATAATAGAATTAATAATGAATAAATAATAATAAATAATAATAATAATAATTAATAATAATAATAATATATGTGTATTGTGTATTTGTGAATGCGCCACGCGCCAAGCGCCGCGTAATAAAAAATAATTACGATGAATAATCTATGACATAGTCCGATCACGTTATCATTAAACAAACATGGCGTTCTTATTCAGCACGCTACGATTAAGGAAATACGCTACGCCCGCAATTCCGAAGTTGTCGACGAGACTGCTTCTGATCACTACTATTATATATATCATATATATATAATATATATATATATTAATACTAAAATATAATTATATTATTATAATATAGTATATATATAATACTATATATATATAGTATACCATATATATATAAAATATATATACTAATTATGTAAATTGTGTGTCATCTTGTATCTATTTTAGCTAAAAGGTTGATAAGAATGATATATGAATTTTTAGTAGTTTACTTTTTTTTAAGTGCGCAATGTTTGACTTTAATAGACTTCCTGCACATACGCGTGAGAAAAAAAAACCCCTTCGAAGAACTAAAAATAGAAGACAATGAATTTCAATGCAATTAAATGTTGGTTTCCATTTTGTTTGTATTTTTAATTTTCTTACAATATATTTCGGATTCTATTCTTTTAAATACTTTTAATAGAAAAAGGACAAGTTCGTGTACAACTGGAGTTTCGGGGGCTTGGGGACCAATCAAGTGTCTCTTTAGATTTTCAGTCTTAATTAATTTAATTATTGGCACAAAGAAAGTTCGCTACCAACTTTACACTTGCTGAAAGCATATATCTTTGAAGTTACATGTCAGAAGGAAGAAAGATTGACCTTCCATTGTTAAACATTTACAAAGATATTAGAATCACTAGTGAGGAAGTCCTGGATGAATTATCAAACTTTAGCAGAAAAATGTTGTTTCAAAATTCCATATTATATATAACTTTGATTTATTTTGAACTCATTCAATTTGTCCATATAGACTATTGTGTATTTTCGATACTCTAGTCGCCTGGATAGAAAAGAAAGTAAATTGTTTTATGAAAAATTAATGAGTTCTTTTATCAAAACAACATCTTCGGTTTACAAATCTTGCGCACGACCTTTAACTAGGAGAAAAATTCAGAAAAATAATCAGGACAATGCCTCAGAGGTAACTATTTGCATTTAGATAAAAAACATAATTGATAAAATGATAAGACTGAATTTCCCACAAAGATTTGATATCATCTTCAAAATACTTTGCAGTTTTTAAGCAATAAAATTCATCTATTAAAAATAACATATGAGATATATATTAAATGAGAAATAATCGATGAAAAATAAGAGAATGAAAAACTTGATAGCAAAAGATAAAATTTCTGACGATAATTGAGTTTCAGAAGGATCATTTTCTTGAATAGTTTCATCTTAATTGTGAAGATATTGCATATGAAATATTTATGGTATTAATAAAAATAATTGTTTCACCAGTTCCATAAATATATAAATAATGGATCTGAAGATTTTAGAGCACCTGGTTCGTAATATATATATATATATATATATATATATATATATATATATATTATACTATATATATATATATATATATATATATTATTATAATGATTATAAGGACCAAACTCAAAGAGTTGTATCTCGTCCGACTCTATACGACCTGAAAATTTGATGTTGATCGGATGAGTAGGAAAAAATATATATATCAATATTTCACTTTTTCAAAGGAAATTTTTTTTGAAAAAGGAAATATTGATATATTTTTCCTACTTATCCCGATCACAATCTATTTTCAGGACTTGTTATAGTCGGGCGAGATACATCTTTTTTACTTAGATAAATTTTCTGAATACTTAAAAAAAAAATTTAAAAATATATATATATTTTTTTTTTTAAATTTGTTCCAAGAGAACAAATCAAAAACTATTGCAAATACAAAGAAGTTATCTAAATAAAAAATGTGCATGTCTTCCGATTACAAATGTCCTGAGAATTCATGCAGATCGGATAAACAGGAAAAAAAAATATCCCAATTTTCAATTTGAAAACCCAAAAATAGTAGGTTTTAAAAATGAGTGTATGTGTGTATATGTGTGTATGTGTGTGTGAAGGTGTGTGTGTGTGTGCATTCATTAGTTATGTCCGAGAAAAAAAGAGGGTTGTGAGTCCTTGGAAAGATTTACATGTTTCATGGAATAAAATATGCTTTCTTTACTGACACTCCATGGCTTTTCACTTAAATATCAGTTAATTCGCACTCTAAACTGAAAAACATTTTTACAAACGAAAGGCTAAAAATTTAGTTCGAGCTTACAGACATTTTTTTTTAAAAAAGGAAAATTTTAAGATGCACGCCCAAATTATTATCTTTTTTAAATTTTGAATATCCAGAAAAACCATAATTATATTAAAAGCAGTTTTAAAATCGCTAAATTAAAAAGTTCGCTTTACTTTTATGCTTAATTAATTAAATGTTTTTTTGCTTTGAACAGTGAACATTGCAATATTTTATACACATTATTTTTTACTTTATATTTTATATTATTTTATATTTTATACATGGGAAAAGTAAAAAGTCAAGAGTTAATTTTTATAGAAGAAAGATAAAATAAATTTTAGTGCTTAAATTTTATTTGTAACATTTCCTAGTGAGACATATTTTCAAACTTTGGATTAATAATTTCTGCATTTTCTTAGAAGGTTAAAATTATGCTTTTTACTACATGAAATGACAAGACAATAAGATTTTAATTTGTTAGTGCAATTGATTGTTGAATTAAACAATACTTTGACCATGTTGTTTTTTTCACAGCATATGCAAATAGACAACACAATATTCAAATAATTACATTGCATTTTGCAATCACATTTCAGAACACGATGACTTATATTAACTAATTTATTCTGTAACTCTAAAAGGCCTTGACCTTTCATTGCTCATCATTCTCAAGTCTTTCCTGAAAATTTTCATAATTACAATTCATGATCTGAAAATTTTATATCTCAATGGAAGATTTAAAAAATCCTTGATGACTATAAATGTTTTTTTTACTTTAGAATACAATATTTGAGCAGCATAAATAATGAATTTAGAAATGAAACAAATATTTCGATTTATTAATCAAAATATATTTTTCCACTTTTACTGCAACAATTTTAGGTTAACGAAATTATCAATATATTATCCTTTGAAAATTACTTTGATCATCAGGAATGCCATTATATTGGTGTTCAGATGGTTATTACATCCGATAAAACAGCAAATACTTTTTGGATCTCTCATCTTCAAAGAACCACATCGGAACTTTCCGGCCTTAATACAACACCTTGGACAGAATATATATATATATATATATATATATATATATATATCGGCACTCAGCATCCCTTGCAATATCTTTGTCTCTACATACCTGTTTGCCTATAGGTATAATATTACTTATATAATAATATATATAGTATAATATATATATCTATATATTACCTATTATGATATATATATATACAAAGGTGACTCCTGCCTCGTGCTACTCGTCTCAGCACGAGTGAGCATATATAGAAAAGATTTAATTCTGCAAATGTTCACAATGTTTTCGATAATATTTCATATTTTTTTAGCGAAAGTGGTCAAATAAATGAAATTGATTACCATCAATAAATATAAAAAGATAATGCAAATTGAACGAAAAAGAAGAATAGCACTGATCAAATAATTGCTTTTAACACATAAAAATAGACTAATCCGGCCCAAAGAAAGCGATCATTTGTAATCTGCTTTAATTATAGTAAAATTTTTTTTATAAATACTCTGTTTATAAATGATATGTTTAAAGACTTTTACATAATAAACATTTTTTCAGTCTTTCAAGTAGTTTAAAGGTAAAAACATAAAATAAATTAAAATATACTAAAATACTTTAAAACAATAGGAGAAAAATGGTAATTTGAAATTTTATAAAAGTTAACGTGAAGTCTACAATAGAAAACATTTACATAGAAAAATGTTTTAATAGGGAACTCAAGTATTATATACTATATAATATTATATATATATAATATATACTATATATATATATATATATATAATATATATATATATATATATTAATTATATAATAATAATAATAATAATATATATTATAAAACTATATATATAGTATATAATATATAATATATATTAATATATATATATATATATATATATATATATATATTTTATATATATATATATATAAATATATATAATATATATATTATATAATATATATATATATATATATATATATATTACTATAGTATATATTTATTATATACTAATTAATTCTATATATACTACATTAGAATATATAGTATATATATATATATATAATATATATATATATATATATATATATATATTTACTATAAAATAAAAGTAATATAATAATATATATATAATATATAGTATATAATATATACTATATATATAATATATATTATATATAATATAATATTATATGATATATATATAATATATATTATATATACTATAATAAATAACATATATATAATATATATATATATTATATAATATATATAATATAAGATAATATATATATATATATAATTATATAATATAATATATGATATATATATATAATATTCTATATATATATATATTATATATATATATACTTATATATATATAATAATACTATATATATATTAAATAAGCTATATATTTATATATATATATATTATATACTATATAATAGTATATATATATATAATATTAGTAATATATATATATATATATATATATATTATATATATATATATATATATATATATATATATAATATATATATATATATATATTATATTATTACATATATATTATATATTATAATATAATATACCGAATATATATATATATATATATATATTATACTATAACTTTATATTATATAGGGAGTGAGAGAGAAGAGAGCACGAGTGTAAAGAAGTACTAGAGTCGCCACAGTATATATAATAAACTACTATATAAATATATGATATATATGATATATATATATTATATATATACTATATATATATATATAGTATATAATATATATAATCATAGATATATTATATTTTACAATACTATATAATAAATAAAATAATATATATATACTATATTACATTATAATTATAATAGTTTTATAATTATATTATATAATAGTATATATAATATATATATATATATAATAGGATAATATATATATATATGAAAATTATATATATATGATATAAATATATAATTATATATATATATATATACTATATATAATATATATATTTATGTATTATATAATAACAATATAATATATATATAATTATAGTATAGTATATACTATATATATATTATATATATATATATACTATTATATATATATATATATTATATATATAATATATATTTATTATTTAAATTATAAATATATATATATATATGATATATTAATATATAAGTTAATATATATATATATATTATATAATATTTATATATATATATATATTTATATATATATATATACATAGTTATATATAATATATATATAATATATATATAATATAGTTATATGATATATATATATATATATATATTATATAGGCTATATTATATATTTATATATAAATATAAATATATATATAATATATATAATAAAATATAAATATATATTATATATATATAACTATATATCATATATTATATATATATATATAATATAATATACTATATAATAATATATATACTATATATATATATATAATGTGATATATATATATATTATATAGAATATATATATATAGTATATATATAAATATAATATATATATATATAATATAATATATACGTATATATAAATAATACTATATATATATATATATTATATATAAACATATATATATATATATACTATATAATTATATAATAAATAGTAAATAATATATAGTATAAGATGTATAAATATATTTTGATATATATGAAAATATATATATATATATATAAAAGAGAGAGAGAGAGAGAGCTAGAGAGAGAGAGGAGAGATAGAGTAAGAGAGAGATGGAGAGAGAGAGAGAGAGAGGAGAGAGAGAGTAGAGAGAGAGAGGACGAGTAGTAAAAAGTTACTAGAGTCGCCACTGACTATATATATATATATATATATATATATATGTATATACTATATATAGTATATATATATATATATATATATATAATAATATATTATTTATATATACTACTATAATATATATATATATATATCAGTATATAACTATATTATAATACTTGTTCAACTAATAAATATATACTATATATATATGTACATAATATAGTATATATCATTATATTAAAATATATATAATATATATATATAATTATATATATATATATATATATTATATATATATATATATATATATATTATATATATATATATATTATATATATGATATATATACTATATATAATTATATATATTATATATAATATATATGATAATATAGTATATATATATTTGAAGTGACAGGATTACTGGGAGAGTAATTTCTTTTTCTTCTTCCTCTACTCTCTACTTCGCAAGTTGTAGTTGAAGTTCTTTTGGTGTTACTCCACTGCACAAGTAGTAGTTGATGGTGCTCTTTTGATAGCTCCTCGTATTAGACTTCGTTTATATGTTTAGGGGCTTAAGTATCTACAGGTACTCGGGTTTACACCTTTCTCTGTCGAAGTCACCTTCTTCACCAACTATAGGCTATATGAGACGCTTCGATTGGTGCTTCGAGGCTAAGGAACCGTCAACCAAGTATTTATAACCCTTTTTATACTTATTTCCATAGGTAGAGAATAAGGCTCAGTTTTGGTCCTGATCTCTATCATTTATTAAAATATCGTCTTTACTATATACATCTGAGTCGCTCACATGCGACCAATTCAATTTCTTACATACTCGAAATACCAAATTTTATATTGTACTTAACTGACATGTAACTAAGTTCACACTCGAAATAATAATTTCTATTTGAAAGACGCGCTCAAAGCCAAAGAACCGGGAAATTGCATTTTATAGCATAGGTCCCAGACTTAAAGTTAAATGCAATATAAACAATAATTATTATAAAATATGATACAAAAATGCTAAAATAATAAAAATAATATCATTCAGTAATACATTATAATGATAAAACAATGAGAAAACATATTTAATACAAGTTATAATAAGCCCTTTTTTTAATCTTACATAAATCGCTAAAAAAATGTTCTCCTTGCTACTCTGATTCTTTAATTTAGTTTTTTTATCAACGCAAATGGTTAGCTTATTTATTCTGGTAAGGATTTTTAAAACACTAACTGTTAAATGTTAAATAGTACAATACTAATAACTTTTATGCAAAAAGGAACATTATATCATGACAAATATTATATAATTAAATACTGTAAATAAATATTATATTAGCATAAAATATAAGTACAAATTTAACTTTTATATATATATATATATATATATATATATATATATATATATATATATATATATATAGTATATAATATATGATATATATATAATAGTATTATGTATTATATATATATATTCGTATATATATATATATAAACTTATATATATAATATATAATATATGATAGTATATTTTATATATATAGACTGTCCTCCCCCAGAAATCATGATTAGGAAAACCACGACCTGGTCAGTGGCGACCCATCGAGAAAGGTCCGTTGGGTGGGTTACACGGGACTAGACGACTAAATCTGCCTGTCTGACGAGGCTTATCCCGGAGCCGGGAACTTTTCCCTTTAGTAGCAAAGCAGGCTAACAATGTACTCATTAGCTTCTGAGTGGGACGAAGCTAGAGCTAAAAAAATAGCTTACATTTTCTCGTTCCACCCGATCTCGAAAACCTTGGGCCTTTCTAGCTTGCTTAGGGCGAAGTGCTCTTAACCTATATATATTACTATATCTATATATATTATATATATAATACTATATAATAATATCTATATACTATATATATGTATACTATAGTATATATATATATAATACGATATATATATACGTATGTATATATATATATTATATATAAATTATATAGTATATATCATTAGGGTGGGTAGAAACATACCTTTTTTTAAAAAAATTTACAAAACAACGGTAGTATGCAAAGACGAGTCCAATATCATTAGTCTGATTGTTATGGTGTAGGAATTTCAGATATTGCAAACACCCCGACCCCTCGCGCATAGACCCCACTTTTTAACTTTTTTGGGCGGCATTAACAGAACATATCAACCAATTGCATCCACTACTACCGCATGTCGGTCTTGACAAAAATAGTAAGTATAGCGCTCATTTACTTTGTAAAGCTACTGTTTTAAATAAAATTTCTTGCAACGAATATATTATGAGTTTTGCGAGGGTGGCCAAGTGTTTTTTGGTCGGGCTCACCCCTTTAATTTTGCTGGCATAGTTTACTTTAATGTTCAAAATAATCAAAACTATTATATATTATTTGGATTCAGAGGACTAGACGTATCTAGTGATGGTAATATTTGTGATTCTAGAAATAAAGACAAAAAAAATCACCACTTTAAAAAATTTCCCCATCCCCCTCCCCTTTGGTAGACGAAATCGTTTATAGTATAGTATATAATATATATATATATATATATATATATATATAATATATAATATATATATTATATATGTATAATATATATATATATTATATATATATATATACGTATATATTATATTATATACTTATATATATAGTATATAAAATATATATATATTATATATATATATATATTATATTAACATTATATTATATCATATATATATTTATATATATATATTATATAGTATATATTATATATATATTATTATATATAATATATATATATATATATATATATATTATATATAAATATATATACTATATATATATTTATATATATATATAGTATAGTAATCATCAGGAACGTTTCTCTGCGTAGGCAAGGTAGGCCTTGCATTGCCCTACAAAAAAGGAATTATTATTTAGTATTTTTTTTTAATATTTGAAACAAATTTAATCCATAAAAATTAATTTCTTATAGAATTGTTATTGAAAATTTAAAACAAAATTTCATTTTCCCTTGTAAAAAGGCAAACATTTTTGTGCTCTTCCGCCTCTGTTGCTTCCTATATTAAATTTGTTAAATGGACGTTCCCGTTGCTTCATTTTTAATGGTATTAAAATAGCTCATGATGTGGACCTAATAGGCATTCTTAAATTCTGATTTTGCACTCCAGTGTTGGCAATGATGTCGTTGAGGAAGGATCTCTCCTCTTCGCGATATATACTATATATATAATATATATATTATATTATATATATATATATTATATATATATATATATATAGGATATATATATATATATATAATATAGTTATATATGATATATAATATATATATATATATAATATATATTATATAGTATATTATAGTATATAGTATAATATACGTATTATAATATATTATATATATATATATATATATAATATATATATTATATATATGATACCATATATAGATATATAGTAATATTATATTAAAATTAAGCCTGCCTACCCTGAGAGACAAGTCACGGCACGTTGCCTTGTATATATATATATATATATAAAAATATAATATAATATGATATATACTATATAATAATATATATATATATACTATATATAATATATATATATATATACTATATATTATATATATTTATTTTATAATATATATATATAATAAAATATATATATAATATATATACGAGGTTACTATCACCCGTGGAACTGGAACTTAGGTTAGTTGGCCTCCTCTTAAAGCTTTCCCTAGCAACGGGCGGTTAGATAGATCGTACCCCCTTGAAACTTGGGTTTACCATATAGGTGGTGTCACCTCGTCGGTTGACAATCCATGAAACACCCAAACAACAACAACAACAACAATAAAAAAAATCATAAAAAATCATCAAAATCAAAATCACCATGAAAATGACCATCAAAATGACCATCAAAATGACCATCAAAATTACCTTCAAAATCAAAATCACTATAAAAAATATAGAACGTCATCAATTCCATTAGGTTATATAAAGAAATACTCCTCTGTGATTGGTCAATATTCATGACGTCAACAATATTTGACAGCCTATTACAGTTTAAATAAATCCCATAGGAGTTAGTCCATTAAAATATCGTAATGCCATGTGCATGTGCTCGTACTAGTACTGGTTGACTTTCATGATTAATGAATGAAATGGGTGAGAGGAAAGTGTAGAAGGAACACTTTGGAAACATACATGACATTGGCGTTGAAGAAGAGGTGATAGTGAATGTGTGTGGGTTTGGTAGGGTATGAAAAAATAGATATTTTGGGAAAAGGTAATTAGAAGGGAGGATGTAATAGGCAGAGTTAGAAAACTGAAGAATATTAAAATCAGCAAGTATAGATGTTACTAGTGATATGATAGAGAATGGAGGCGAGATTGTGATTGATTTCGTATGGATAAGGGAAACTGTAGGAACTATAAAGGAATTAGTTTATTGAGTGTTGTAGTGAAGATAAATGCTGGTATTTTGTTCGAAAAAGTGCTTCGAGTGACTGAGGGAATGATTGGGTTAGAAGAGGATGCATATAGAAGTGGTAGAGGTCGTGTAGATCAAATCATCACATTGGAACAAATGATTTAAAAAAATGAGAAAGAATAGTGAATTGTATTAAGGTTATATGAACTTGCAACAGGCGTTTGGCAGAGTTAATAGGGAAGCTATGTGACAGGTGTTAGTGATATTTGGTTTGGTGGTAGGCTTCTGAATGAAATCAAGAGTATGTATTTATGTCGATAGTGAAGCGTGTGTAAGAATAAGTGGAGTTGAAAGTGAATGGTTTAATATTATTGGTTGCGTGAGGCAGAGGTGTTTATATCTCCTTGGTTATTTAATTTGTATATGAATAAAGTGATGAAAGAGTTGGAGGATGGGGTGGTAGAGGAAGGGTATTAGGACTAATAGGAGAATGGAAGAGTGGAGGAGGCCCTGCTTATTGTATTCCTGATTAATTTGTTATTTTTATATTATATATATATATATATATAATTATATATATAACTATAATATTATATATATAGATATTATTATAATATATATTATTATATATATATAGGTATATAGTATATATATTATAATAGTATATATATATATATATTAATATATATTATATATTGTATATTATCCTGTTAGGGGTATGCCTGTCAGGTGCTACTCCCCCAGAATCTTCTCCAAAGATTTCCATCTTCAAATGTTCTTTCCTCCTCTATTTCCTCTTACCGTCTGCCTCTACGCTGTACAGGGCCTCTGCACCGAATCCATCTATCTCTTCCTCGGTTTTCCTGCTGGTCTCCTACCTTCTGGTCTCCAATCCATCATCTCTCTCAATCTCTCCCCTTCCTTCATTCTTTTCACATGTCCAAACATCTTAACTGGTTTCTCTCCACGCACTCCAAAACAGGTTCCACTCCCAGTTCTCTCGCTCAACAAGCTCGCTCCTCATTCGTGTCTCCCTCAACGATACTCCTTTACATGAGTCCTAAAGTACCCTCATTTCGCAGGCTTCTATGTTCTGCTTTTTGCATCGTATTCATTGCCCAGCAATCAGATCCATACAACAATATCGATCTCAGAATTGTTTATATATTAATATTTTAACCTATTTCGGTATCCTTTCTCCTTTACCAACGGGTATAACACATTCCCACAGTTCTGGAAATCTCCTAATTCTCCCTTTCAACTCGTCATCTTATCTTCCTTGATCGTCAATACACGCCCAGAATACTTAGTAATCTATTTAGCTTTGCTTAGGCCTTATATCTTCTATGTTCCTACTATCTCTTCCCCTCTCTCTTGCAGATCACCATATTTTCGTTTCTTTCCTCTTTTATTCTCATGCCCATTTGACTTCAGTACCTCATATTCCACCTATTCACAGTTATCTGCAGGTTCTTGAGCTCCTGATGTTATCACTGCCGCATCATCCGCATAAACCAAAGTGTGCTTCCTATTTTCCCTTATGCATATCCTTTTAAGGCAGCTGTCTAGGTAAAGTGCAAAGAGCAATGGTGACAGTACACTTCCCTGTCTAACCCCCGTTTTCACTTCAAACCACTTCTCTCTTCCTGTTCCGTCTAAACCACGTATTTATTGGGATTTTCTATTGCATACTTTTCAATCGGCTGCTATCAGACTTGTCTGGTAGTGGCATAGATCGGATCTTCTAACACTCCCCACAGTCTCTCCCTATTTATTCGATCAAATCGATTTTCCGTGAAAGCCAAGTTGTTGGCGGATGCAAAGCATCACTCCATGAAGTTTTCTCTTTAGCAGCAGGAGATTCTTGGGTGATGATCAATCCCATTCCCAGGTATGAAAACCGTGGCTGCCATTCTTTCATCTTTACTGAAGCCTCGATCCTCATGTCTTTTCCTAAATCTTCTCTCATAGAGTTTACTCGCCCCGACAATCAGAATGGCTGCCTCCTAGACATCTCATCGCATACTACATCACACGCTATGCTCATCGGCAATCTCTCGCCAGCACATCTCCTCATGACTATACATGATTACTCTTCTCCATTCTGTTGTATTTCTTTCTTTCTATACTAGCGTATTTCTAATAATCTTGGTCCAACCATTTAGTTCATTCCCCTCGTCCTGTTTTGAATAATTTATTATTCAGTCCAATCGTACTCTGCACTTTTGCCATTTATTAGCATGCTGTAACAGGCCCGACTCGTCTAATCACGCGTAAATCGTCACGTACCACGACACTCTCGGTCACTCCCTCGCAGCTCTCCTCTCGCTACGCAGCAACACTAATCTTATCGAGTCTCGCACAGTCAGATCATGACTGCAGCTGATCGACTTGCGCCTCTGCATACCGCTACCGACGTCGTCACTTCGAGCCCATCCGAAACACTATCCCCCATCAGCACCTCTCCCTCACTCTAAGAGGGGCCATTTTTAGTATACTTAACTGCTATCTTTCACTTTCACTCTATCTCTATCATTCTAATTTTCCTTTCATCGTTCTTGTCGTACTACTCAGGGCGTCGATTTCATCCATTTTCCTCCTAAACCGTTTTCCTACTGACGTTCAATAATTCTCGAATATACTCGCTAGTCCTTTCCGGTCACCTCCTCTTTCCTACTAGAAGAGGTTCTCCCTCCTTACTTCAGAACCGTCTATGCATTCGGTTTTTTATTCCTTTCATCCTCTTGCCATCTCTATTATAAAAGTGTTTCCCGTTGCCTTTCGTATCTTTTTCAGTTCTCTATCCTGATTCTTCTCCAAGTAATGTCAGTAGTAGGAAGTAGAAACTGCATGCCGCCTCTTTTGCTCCACCGACCTTTTTTTACCTCCATCCAAGGATTTTGCCTTGTAGCTTTTCCGCACCCCCTTCAGAGAGGGGTGCGGCCAGACGGTGCGCAAGCAACGCGCTCGTACGTTTGCCTCCCCTCCCATATTTTTGGCCCCGCCTTTAGTGGCTAGCCCCCTTTTTTTTATGTTTGTGGCGCTTGATATTTCGGTTTTGCCTTGATGATTTCGGCGCTTGGACCACCGTATCGAGGGCTGAAAATTGACCATTCTTAAAGGTTCGTAGGGGATTAGTGGGGATTATCTTGAGCTCATCCAAGTACCTGCCGCCTTGCCTTGGTAGCTGTAACTGTTCCTAACCATGAGGTCATGTATGTTAGTCTGAACCTCGTTATTGGGATCATGTCCCTAACTGTATTTCCTATCCACCCTCACACCGTACCCCTACGACAACACATACAGCACCACACACACACACTACGTACAAAACACACTGCACACGTCCGTATATATATATATATGTTTAATTTAGGTATATAATATATATATACTATCTAAATATATATATATAATATATATATATATATAGTAATAACTAATATATATATTATATATATATATATATATATATGTATATATATATAGATATATATATATATATATATATATATATATATTATTATATACACTATATATATATATATACTATAATATATATATTATATGTATACATATATAATATAGTTTATATATATATATAGATTCATATTCATATAATATACTATATATATATATATATATATATAATATAATATATATATATAGTATATTATATGCGCAGCCCGTTGGACACTATACTAGCACACACACACTTACACTCACCCCATAGACACTTACACTCACCACAGACACCACACGACACACACACACACCACACACAGCCACACACACACACACACACACACACACCACCACACACACACACACACACATACACTCGACACACACACACTCGATATTTGTGATGCCCCAGCTTTGATGCCTCAATTTTGATGCCTCAACTTTTGTATGCCCAACTTGATGCCTCAGCTTTGATGCCTCAATGTTTTGACTGGCCTCAATTTTGATGGCCCCAACCTGTTGATGGCTTCAGCTTTGATGTTCATCTTTGAATGACTCATCTTTGATGACGTCATCTTTGATGACTCAGCGAGCATTATTGTGTTCAGATATTATTTGATGTTCAGCTACATTTTGATGTTCCCAATCAACGTAAGGCAGTGTCTAAGTGTGTTCTATTAGTGTTCTATTGAGTTTATGATGAGTGCCAGGTGCAGTGCCAGGTGCAGTGCCAATGGAAGTGCCAATCGATGCCAATGAGCCCAAGTGCAGTGCCAATGAGGTGCCAAAGTGAGTGCCCACTAGGTTGTCGAACTGGAGTGCCAAAGTCGGCTTACTGAGTGCCACTGTTTTTCAAGCCTTTTCTGAGCCTTCCCCTGAGCCTAGAATAGCCCATAATAGGTTGTCTACCCTTAGTTATGTAAGGGTGATGAGGAATCGAAGGGTATATTACAAGTGTGCTAGGATGCTTCCTATTATGAGTTAGTCTTTTCTAAACTGTATAGCTCGACAGATATATATCTAAAGAGGCTGTACACATTTGGACAGTGAACGCAAACGTTTCCGAATCCGAGTCCGCGTCCGCAGGTGAGCCCCACCGCCGAAATACCGCCGCTTGCGCCCGCAGGCACAATATTACCGGCGCTAACCGCTGCGTGTGCGCCGCAGGGCACAATATTTTCCGCGTAACCGCCAACGCGTGCGTCCGCAGGATCGCAATATTACCGCCTCGCAACGAAAAAATTCGATACATGTAAACTATTAATTATAGATGTCTTTTCAGAAACGACAGGCTTAGCCTCGCTCCAGAGCTGAGTTGGCGGTAGTCCTTAACACGCTGACTCACGAACGCCGTCCTCCAGTCGACATGTGCGCGTCCTGCTGCTCGATCGCGCGCCTCCTCTCTGCCCACACCGTCCACCTTGTCGCGCGCCTTATACATACGCTTCCCGCAATCTCGCGCCGGTACCCGTGCTTGTGCTACGCTCTTCAGCAGGCTGCTCAACTTCCCGACACCCAGCATGCCGTGCTTGGGCTAGCCGAAGTGAGCGGCTTCGTACGCAGCGAGCTGGGTTAGTCACTATGAATCATTCATTTTTACTACCAATTGTATGAAAATTTTATTTTATTAAAAACATATACTTACAGACCTTAAAGCAGTAAAATCAGTAAGATCAATAGAGGGTGTTACCTAGCAAGAAAGGGATTAGTAGGCTTTGTTTTACTGCTTTACTGCTTAACTCATATGTTTTACTGCTTTTAACTCATATGCTTTACTGCTTTAACTCAATACAGTACATAACTTAAAACAGTAAATCAGTAAAATCAATAGAGGGTTACCTAACACCAAAGGGATTTGTATGCTTTTGTTTTACTGCTCTTACTGCTTTAATCATATGCTTTACTGCTTTAACTAAATATATTTATTAACATTACATGACGCGTTAAAGCAGTAAATCAGTAAACTAATAGAGGTGTTACCTAGCAACAAAGGGATTAGTAGGCTTTTGTTTTACTGCCTTTACTGCTTTAACTCATATTCTTTATGCTTTAACTCATATATTATTAACATTATGTTTCTTTTATATTTATTATTTGTGTTTTAATACTTATTAAAATTTCATTATTATTTTATTATTATGTATTTTATATATTATTTTTATTATATTAGTTTATTATTGTTTTATTTTTATTTTTGTTTTAATACTTCTTATATTTGAAGGAATTTGTGTGAATGTACCCCAAAAACTAGTGTATATAAACATTTTATTTAATAAAATTGTACGAAATTTTATGAAAAACATAATAATAATAATATATACGGTATATATAATATATGTATATTATATATAATATATATATTATACTATATAGTATATATATTATATTATATCATCTATATATATACTAATATTATATTATGATATATATATTATATTATATATCATTATAATAACTATATAACTATATATATAACATTATATATAATTATATTTAACACTGTTAAATATCAATCAACTCTAATATATATATATATATATATATATCATAGTATATATAAATAATAGTATATATATATATATATATTATATATATAAATATATATATAAATAATATATATATATATAAATCACCCTGTATATAAGTATATATAAGTATATATATACACTTAGTATTTTATATATTATGATATAATATTATAGGATATATATATATATATATAATAATAATACTATTATATACTAGTATATATAATATATGATTAGTTATCAGATATATTATATATATATATATATTACAAGTTTAAGGGTAGTAATAATGCGCGTTTCATTTTACAAGCAGTTTATACCATATGATTAAAGACTATCAAAGATCATTGACATACAGAATCTGTTTAGCATCAAATATATTTACAAGTTTATAAAACAACATTATTTAAAAAGCGCCAATATAACAATAAATAAGAAACAATAGACTCCACAAAATGTAGAATTATAAGGCTTTGAACAGAGGTAATACATAGTTTTAACATAACTGTGACATACTTAATATTTTAAAAAATAAGTGATATAATGATTATTCAATATAAATTTTAAGTTCAAAGAATCAATTATATGAACAGCATCGTGTGTATTGCCTATAAACGTGAAATCCAATGTCCTAGTTTGAGTGATATGGACGAGGGCAATGTAGTGCGAATGTATGACGCAGGTATCCTAGTCTTCAACTTACAGAGTTTTACATTTCGTTAATAGCGAACAGCGCCCCTAAAAGACGAGGAATCATTTTTAAAACACGGATGTTATTTCCTCTTCATCATCTTTATAATTGCAAAAGTACGTTGCTATCGTTTCTGTCCAATTTCAATGAGTGAGGGCATGCTCGAAGATTAGGACCAACTAGCAATGATGGGGTGATTGTAGACTGATCCAAAAGAGAGACCTAGTCCTAAGGTAGTCCCTTGTCTCAAAATGTAATTAACATGGAGTAATGGCTTGTACAAGCTGGAAGGCGGCGTGAGTCATCAACGGCAATCTATGATAATTGACGTTTCATTTGCGTATTCTCTCAAAAGATTCCTAATCCTGTCGCCCGCGTGAGCTCATACATATTTACAGTTATTGAGCTATTAAGTCCGTAAAACAGGGGCGTGTATAGAAAGATAGGCTCGCCGTTGATAGATACTAGAGCATATCATAAGCCACGTCGTAGGAGAGTCCTGATTCACATGGTTACGAACTGATACACCTAAAGCTCCGAAAAGGTCGTTCTAGAATTTCGTACTGGCTGGTGCACCTTTTTATCAATTCTCTGAGCTAGGCTTCATGTCCAACAATCCCTGTATTATTATTTTCTGTTCGAGTAAATTGGCCGTTCACAATGCTTAGGATATTGTACTCGATGATCCTGATGACAGTAAATATCTAGGTTTTCAACGTCTCTTAATAGGTATCACGCGGTACTTTTGCTTGTAGTATTCAAAAGCGAATTTTCAATTCCCAAATGACTTGTGATAATTTCACTTTTCTAACATAGAGATAGCCCTCAACAGTTTGAAAACAGGTTCTGGACATATAGCTGTAGCAGTAGGT
>JABUQX010006348.1:2500-5000 GCA_015478945.1 Trachelipus rathkii | reverse complement strand
CGTAAACGTTTAGTACTGAAACACTTTAAAAAAATTATAAAAAAACGGTTTTTAAAAATAAAAGTTAATAAATGTAGACTAGTAATTTTAAACTTGTTTTAATTAACGTAACCTACGTTGCCCTTTAATAATTGTTGTGTGTTTAGAAACTAAAGATACCAAGGGTATCCGCACAAAGATGGCAAGAGTGGGGTCTCTCGGCCTTCCGGGGACTATGGGGTAGGACTATTTCCCCTCTCCGGGGAGGGTCCTTCCGGAACCCCGCTCCCTTTGGTATTTCGGGTGTTCGTCGGGGGTTCCTGCTCCGCCTCCTCCCCTACGAGTATGGAAAATGTCCCCCCTATGTTCCTCCGTCGGGCTCGAGCCCCCTATTTTGCCCCTATATAAATATATATATATATATATTATATATTATATTATATATATATATAGTATATATATTATATATATATATATATATATATATATATATATATAATATAATATTATATATATATATATATATAAACTAGGGGTTGTACCGGAACCAGAATTTTTGGTTCCGGCCGGAACCGGAACTTTTTCCGGACCTTTGAAAGTAGAACCGAACGGAACTTTTAACTTCAGCTAGCACCTTACATAAGCTCGTTTCCAGAAGGCCGACAGCAGCCGGGCAGGAACACAGGCACACATGCTCGTTATCCAGAGCCCGTTTGCGCACTTCTCTCGGTCACGGTAAACGTCACAGTTAGGCGCCCGTTGTTAATCCTCGATTTCGGGAATTAAAAAACGGGCGGGCTGCGCGGAAGAATGCTTTGTTTACAAACAAATCTTTTACAAAACATGTGGTCGGAAATGGCTTGCCAAATTTTTTTTAATCATTTTAGTTAACTTTTATTATTAAGGATACTAATATACGTATCATTTTCATAAAATAGATACATATGAGTATAAGAGTATTGTTTACAAATTGCCAGCTGATGCCGACGGGCGCTCTCGGACGTTTTCCAGGTATTAAATTTCCTGTTCTTGATTGGTTAACTGTAATTTTTTCAATTCGAAGGCGTTTCCGAATCGATTTTGCACACGGGCTGCAACTCGGGCTTTCTGCGAAACGCAGCTATTTTCTAACTTAAAAACTTGGTTTGATTAACTACGTGGTTCTCTCTAAAGTATTCTGGCCATCTTGTCGCATATCCATACTGTGAGATCTTAGTTCTGTAAGCCAAAATTTGGATAAGCGGATCGATAAATTTCTTAAGTAAAAAGGTATATACTATAGCTGCGTTTCCGAGCCCGAGTGCGCCCGTGTGCAAAATCGCTCGGAACGCTTCGAATTAAAATAAATTTACATTAACCATCAGATAACAGGAAATTTCAGTCCATGGCAAAGCCGAAGCGCTCCCGTCGGATCGCTGCAATTGTAAACATACTCTTATCATCGGGCGTAATACAGGGGGATTAGGGGGGGCACTTGTCCCCCTAAATCTTGCAAAAAAAAAATGAACCTTATATGTTTGCCAGACGAGGTTTTTAAGGGTTTATTAGTGGATAAAACTGAAAAAGATACATCATTCGATAGATAATGAAGTAGTATTATTATTAGCAAACGTATTATATTATATAATATATATATTTATATATATATATATATATTATTATATATACTATATATATTATATATATATATATATATGATTATATATATAATATATATATATATATAATGCATTATTATATATATATATATATATATATATATATATATATATATATATATATATATATTATATATATATATATATATATATATATTTTTTATATATATTATATATATATTATATATATATTTTATAATATATATATATATATAATATTTAATATAATAATATATATTATATACTATATATTTATATATATAATATAATATATATATTATATATATATATATATATATATATATATATATATATATATATATATATATATATATATTATAATTATCGTTTATATACTCAACCTTTGCCCACCCCCTAAATGAAATAATCCTGCTAGGCCCATTGAATCTTATACTTATATTATCTATTTTATGAATGATACGATATATTAGTATCCTTAATATAAAGTTAACTAAAATATAAAAAAAAATTTGCCAAGCCATTTCCGACACATGTTTTGTAAAAAGATTTGTTTGTAAACAAAGTATTCTTCCGCGCAGCCCTCCCGTTTATTAATTCCCGAAATCGAGGATTTAACAACGGTGCCTGACTGTGACGTTTACCTGACATAGAAGTGCGCAAACGTGCTCTGGAAACGATGCATGTGAGCCTGTGTGCCCGCCCGGGCTGAAGTCGGGCTTCTGGAAACGCAGCTTATATAAAGTTCAAGGGGTCTTCAAAGTTTAAAAAGCATTTTCAGAAGGGGTAACGTGTTTCGAGGATAAGAGATGACGTTTAATTCCACAACATGGGAGAGTAACTTATTTTCCTCACCACAACATTTTCCAAAATTCAAAATCGTT
>JABUQX010006347.1:30000-32450 GCA_015478945.1 Trachelipus rathkii | reverse complement strand
GGCAATTCTTTCTCCGTCACACATAGGGATATAAGTAGTAGGAATGTCTGTAAGATGTTATCTAGAAGAGGGGTGAGGACGTTAAGTATGTGAATATGATATGTGGATAAATGGTGGTCAGTAAGATGTTGAATGGAGGGTGAGTGTGTAAAAAAAAAAAAATATATATATATATATATATATATATATATATATATATATATATATATATATATATATATATATATATATATATATATATATATATATATATATATATATATATATATATATATTATAATAATAATAATAATAATAATAATATATATGGATAATAATATATTAATAATAATAATAGCAACTAATAATATATATATACTATATATATACACTTCATTAATATATAATAATAATATATATATGTAATAATATATATATATATATATATATATAATAATAATAATAATAATATAGAAATAATATATATATATATAAATAATATATATATATAATAAATAACAATAATATATATAATATATGTATATAATAATAATAATATAATATAATAATAATATGTATAATATATAATAATATAATAATAATAATATATATAATAATATATATGTATATAATAATAATAATAATAATATATATAATAATAATAATAATAATAATAATAATAATAATAATAATAATATATAATAATATAATAATAATAATAATAATATGTAATATGTAATAATAATAATATAATGCGCGTTGACTTTCAGCATTCACAAATATTAAAAATAAATTATTTGCATTCACACTCGGAAACTCGGAATGCGATTAGAAAATGTTCTGATGGAACTTGTTAGAAAATTTAACAACTTTTGTGAGAAACTGACTAGTGCCATCTCAAGGTAGTGACAGTAATTTAAGTCACAATCGAAATCTAGCAATATTAATATTGATAGGCTCGTACTTGTTAGTATATTCGCTCGAAATCAACTGTTGAAGCAATTTTTCAATGGTATCCTTATCCAGTGTGGTTTCGGATTAATTCGATATTGTTTCCCATGACAACGCAAACCGTACACTTTGCAATCATAATTATTCTCGGAAAGGAAGAATGACATCTGGGTTAAGAACTATCTAAGCAGCAAACACAAGGAAAATGTAGAAAGGAAAAAGAGTAAAGGATCCCCAATTCCAGCTTTAAGCACGAATCAGATTATTCTTGAAACTAATATAAAATACAAATATATGGGACAATGAAACGAAAAATCATAAAGGATTGATATAGTAAATTTACAGAAATTATAGTAATGGATGATCTGCTTCGCCACGTTGAAATTCTTGGTTTTGTACGGCTTGCGAAAGTATCGGTCTCTTTCAACACACTACTCAAATTAAATACTACAGAGATATTTGAAAAAAAGTATGATAGAATTAAAACTAAAGTGTCAGAATTAATAACCTCTGTCAAATAATCATCCAAGTTAGCTTTCTCCACCGACGAATGGTCAGATACTCAATCAGCAGTTTCTTTGTTTTCTCTGAGTAGTCATGCCGTTTTTTGTGTCGTGCTCTGAACCTCTCACTGAACGTCATACAGGTGAACATATCAGTGACGTATAATGGAATGTTGTCGAAATGGAACCTATCCCCAGATGATGTCCACTGTGTCATGAGAGATGCTGGTTCCAATACATTAGAAATGAGTGTGACATCTCAAACAAGAGTCAGCGAAGTTCTCTCAAAATATAGGTCAATTGCGGCACACTTTAATCATTCGACCATGGCTCAGTAAGAACTAAATAAAATACAGGCCAGAATTAAAGCTCGCTAACTTTCAGTAATACATGACGTTACTCAGAATTTATGTTAAGGTTGCAAGAACTTAATGAATCTCTCTGCCAGTACGGCCGCTCTGATGATAAAATAAATGTCTTCCCATCCCATGACAATTTTATTCTAACCAATTGTATCATTGTACTCCAATCATTTGAAGATATCATTATGATAATCAGCAAACACTTGTTTGTCATCCTCTCGTAATAACTCTGAAGAGAGTATTAATATCCTCAGACAATAATGGTCAAGGAATAAAAATGATGAGAGAGACTATATTGAGCACTTTCTCTCCTCTAAATTTATGGTTCGGTTACATTTGTTATTGTACCATTAATAATGGGACAATGAACATCGTAAATGGAAAACTATTTGTTTACCTATCACTCGTTAATTTTGATAAACCTCAGAATAGGAATATCAGACGTGCTAAGCGTGTTTGTACCAAACGTAAGTGATCCTACATCGTTAATTTTCTTGCTCCAAAAAATAACTTTTGTAAATCTTCCTTTCCACTCTTATTCGCCCTGATGAATCTGTAGCCAAAACCCTACATAAGAGGCATATATATATATATATATATATATATATATATATATATATATATATATATATATATATATATATATATATATATA
>JABUQX010006347.1:22500-25000 GCA_015478945.1 Trachelipus rathkii | reverse complement strand
TCATCCCTTGGACCTAGGTGGGCCAACAACCATACCCCTCAACAAAACCTGCCGAGATTCACTCCTATTATGCATCTTTCTTCTTCCCTCTGCAACTCACATTTCTTCCCTCCAGGCATTCTTTACTGGCTCAATCCACTTTTTCTTCAGTGTCCCAGCCGGTCGAATTCCCAGCACACAACACTATACATCCGCTTACAACAACCGACTATCATCCATAATTCCACATGACCAAACATTCTCAACGTACTTTCATTTATTCTTCTCATTTACCATTTCTTCACACCACAACAACCCCTAATACGTTCATTCCTTCATTTTATCAATTCTTCTCACACCTAACACGCCCTCTAAGATTGTTCATCTGAACACATGTGTACTTTTATATCTATACCTCTTATCCTAGACCATCTTTTCACTACTATCCTCTTAATTCTTATTCCTCTTATTCTTATTACTCTTATTCTTAATATTAATATAGTATATATAATATATATATATATATATATATATATAATATATATATATATATATATAGTATATTATATATATATATATATATATATATATATATATATTATAGTATAATAATATAATATATATATACTATATATTATATTTATATTATATATATTTATATATATATTTAATATATATATATATATATATATATATATATATATATATATATATATATAAAAATATATATTATATTTTAACATATATTATATATATATATATATATATATATATATATAATATATATATAATATATATATATATATATATATAATATATATATATATATATATATATATATATACTTATATATATATATATAATATATAATTATTATATATATAATATATTTATATATAAATATATATATATATATATATATATATATATATATATATATTATAATATATATATATATATATAATATATAATATGATTATATATATATATATTATATATTATATATATATTCTACACCTTTCCCCAGGTAGGACTTCGCCCTTGCAGTTGGGCCAGCATCTTCTTTCCCTTGGCCTCGAAACTCTTGATCCTTGAGAGAGCACTCTAGAAAATCATTTCCGGCGCAATGGTTTCGATGCTAGTCCTTGAGATATATCTCAGGCAGGGTTTTCACCCTTTCAATGGAACTAGCATCTTCTTCATTTGGCCCTAAATTCCTTGTCCCCAGAGCTCTCCGGAAGATCGTGTTTCTAGGCATAAAGTTTCCGAGCTGGCCAGAGTTATTCAAGCAAAAAGCAAGGGGCAGGGATGCTTAGCCCTGTGCCCATAGAACTGTTGCGAAGAAAGTCTTCGTATGCCCCAGAGTGTATTCGAATATCCATTCATTTTAAATATCAGGTTATCTATCGTTAATTATGTGATGTGGTAAACTAAAGTATTAAATCAAAAATTTTGTTGCTCCTCCAATTTATTTTAATTTTATTTCACTTTTTATAAAATTTTGTTACTCCACCTGTCAATATAGATTTTAATTTTGCATTTAATTTAAAAATTTTGCGTTGGTAATGTCTTGAATTACCTGTATTCTTGACATTACATCCGTCTTAAAAGTTTTTAAACATGTCCAATATCTATCACAAATACGAAACTCCTTAGTTGCTGGTAGCTTCTATTTCTTTCTTCCAGTTCTTCTCTTTCCTTTCGCTCTTCTTTTTTTTTTAAACATCCAAACCAGACAACAGTCACATTCAACATATATATAATATATATATATATATATATATAGTATATATATATATATATATATATATATATATATATATATATATATACAATTACATACTTTTTTGGAATACTATCATATAATTATTTTTATATATAATTATTACTATATTAGGCCAAGTCTCAGGATTAGGTGACACCTCGTATCTCAAAAACTTTGATAGCTACATAAAAACTGAATGCATTTTTTGAAATCGGCGAACATTTTAATGCAAGAAATGAAACAAAAAAATTAAAATTATTAAATTCAATTAAATAACTACAAAAAAAATAAGTTATCATCTTACGTTGAAAACCTTAATTTAGACGTGTTACCCTTAAAAATTATAAGTTTTCTTTATATATTTTCTATATTTTAAAGTGTATCTTTAAAAATTCATGAATTTTTATTTTCTTCCCTTTATTATCTTAAAATATAATGTTTTTTACTTTTTAAAACCTTATTTCACCAGCACTCATGGGTCGGGGGGTACGGGGGGATGGATCCCCCCGCTTAGATTACCCTTGTGTGCCATACATTTACGTCAAATTGAAAAAAATCATTCCATCTCATGCTAAGTCAGAATTTTAAAGGTGTCTGCGAACCTAATATTTTGGATCAGTCTCAGGAAATGGGGGAAGCGAACAATTGGTCGTACAATTCAAAACATATTTATAATTTTTTTTCTTTTTATTCGCACTTCATTTTATTTCTTCTTCATATTCCTGGCATTAAAATGTCGCTGATTTCAAAATGTAT
>JABUQX010006347.1:12500-17500 GCA_015478945.1 Trachelipus rathkii | reverse complement strand
GTTTCTTGGGCTTCTCCGCTCCATTTGGTGCCAAAGAAAACCCCAGGAACTTGGAGGTCTTGTGATGATTACAAATCTTTGAATGCTATTGCTAAAAGAGATGGGTATCCCTTTCCTCATATTCAAAGTCTATAACAAATTCTACAAGGATCAACAATCTTCAGCAAAATAGACCTCTAGAGAGCATACATTCAAATTCCAATACGACCGGAGGAGATTGAAAAGACTGCCATAAAAACTCCTTTCGGCCTTTTCGAGTATGTTTCTATGTCATTTGGTTTGAAGAAAGCAAGACCTACTTTTCAAAGAATAATGGACTATTTTCAAACATCTTCCTTTTGTCCTTTTTTCATCAAATCCAGAGCAGCATGAAGAACAACATCTCAGGATAGTTTTCAAGCTTCTTCAAGAAAACTTTATAAAATCTACTTAGAAAAATGTGAATTCTTCAAATCATCTCTCAACTATTTGGGATATCATATTTCTTCAGATGGAATTTCTCCTATTTCAGAAAAGACGTCCGAAATTTCCAAGTACTCTCTTCCTCGAGATTCACCAGCTCTTTGAAGATTCTTGGGAATGATTGGATATTACCGCCGTTTCATCCCTTGTTTTGCACAGCTCGTCCTTTCCTTATCAAAAGAAGCAAAAACCATCCAAAAATAAATCTTTACCACAGAGAAGAAGAAGAAGCCTATCATTAATCAAGAATCAACTCCAAAAACGAGACGACTCTTTCATTTTTATTGCCGGATGTTACCCATCTTCAACTTGTAACGGATAGTACAAAAATTTCTATTGGGCAGCTCTTCATCAGATGATTGATGGGCAGCTAGTACCTATAGATTTCTACAGCAAAAATCTACCAGAACAGCAAAGCAAATATGCAGCTTTCGACCGTGAACTTCTATCAGCCTACTATTCTATTCTTCATTTCAAGCACATGTTAGAAGGAAGATATGTTATCTTGTGCACTGATTACAAACCTCTCGTCTCAGCTTTCTATGGTAGGAATCAAACAAAAAGTAGATCGGTAACAACGCTTTTTTCTATCTTACAGAATACGTCTAAATAGCCAACCTCAGGGGACAAATAAACATGGGCAGATGCTTTTCCCTTATCCTCGGTAACAGTAGATGCCTTCGATTTACCTGCCATCGCTCGTCATCAATCAACAGATTAAGAAATTACCACTTTTCATCCTCGTCTTCATTCTTACCCTCTACAAATAATCTTTAGTATGGTGTATAACTCTACTGTTTTTCCGCGATCATTTTTGCAAAAACCTGTCATGACAGATCTTCAAACAATTTTCATCAGAGCTCATCTGAGTTAAGCTTCTCTTCTCTTATCAAACTAGTATTCCTGCCTAATATGGATCGTAACATCAGAATTTTGGTTCGCTCCTGTCCAGTGCCAACTATCAAAAATTCAACGCCATACTAAACCACCTATTTCTCCCAGAATTCCGGTGCAGCATTTGAACTGTACATATCGACATCGTGGGACCATTACCTCCATCCTCTTTTATCGATACTTCAGCTCCAGTCTTCATGTATGGAATCAGGATGAATTCCTCTCTATGTAATATCAGATAGAGACCTCAATTTGAAGGAAAAATCTTTGCCAACAACAAATTTGATGGTTTAACAGATTCGACAAGCGCTTACATCCCTCAGCAAATGGCAAATCGAAATTTCATCATCAATGAAGAGAGATATTCATGACTCGAAACAAAACTGGTTACTCTTTTTTTCTTTTTCCTTTTTCATTCATGCTTTTTAATTCTTTTGTGCCCCATTTTTTCCCGCCTTTGATGGGACTTATTTCCTGGATTCTCTCCTTTCAACCAGCAACGAAAAAAAATAACCTCTTTCTCCTTTAAAATCTTCAAGCACCTAAAAAAATAGAGATTTTTTTAACAAAACTTCATAAGAAAAATTATGCATCAATGAAACAACGATTTTCACAGCAGCTACCACCTTATTCATCCAGTGCTTCATCATACATTCCTCCAACTTCAACCTGTTTCCCATGTCTTCTTAAAGTCGATCACATCGGAAGAGTTTGGAATACACCTTAATCTCCTTTAAGTTCTCAGACGAACAACAACTTTTTTTTTTTCCCTTGGGGAATGGGAGACGGATGCCATTTGAATTAATCATTTGGAGCCTAGCCGTACTCCCTTCTCTCCAAAAGAGGCTCCTCATTTGGTTGTTGATTCGCCTTCGCAGATGTTCCTCAATCGAATGATATCGCCTCACAGATGGTTCCTCATTCGGATGATGATTCGCCTTCACAAACGGTCACTTCATACTGAACAGAAGGAACAGCTTTAAGTGTTAGACTCAACCCAACTGCGTAGGATGCTCTTAAATTCAATGACTTAGTGTAAAAAATAATAATTTAGTTGTAAAAAATAGTGGCTTTATTAAATAATATCTAAATAATGGATTTTAAAGTATATTTTAGAGCATTTTAAAATGCTTCAAATATGTTAGTGCAGCTTAAAAAAAGTTTATAGAACATGAGAAATGCAGAATAGTCCAAAAATGTGATATGCGAAAATATATTCTCGTATTTATAAAACTTAAAAATGTAGTTATAGTTATAATTGACATTATTATAGGAATGATTAATATAAATATATAAGCTTTATGATATAGTAAACAAAATTTCCTTATAAATTTATATTTATATGTATATAATTTATTTCTTGACACTATCGTAAAATGCATTTTTGCGATTATTTCTAAGGTTGCAGGCTTTTTAAAAATAATGTTAAGTTCGTTGTAAAATAAACTTGACTTGAGCGTAAAGCATCAAGAAAAATTAATAAACGTTAAAAAGTAATATAAATTTAGCTTAAGGACAGGGATTCGTATATATAAAAGTTGATGTTTAACAAATTATTAACCAAAAAAACAAATATTGTTAACTCTCCCACTACAGAGATCAAATTATAAAAAGGTTATAGCAACTTATGTTGATGGTCACCTAGTCTCGACGTACAAAAACTAACATAAAGCGCCCTGGTGTGAAGATGCGACTTCCAACGCAAAAGCGCAACATAAGCCGGTGCTTTCTATTAGGTCCACAACGTAAAACGGAAGCCATTAGGTGAGACTGTGAAAATCACTCACCGAAATCGGCAGGGAGAAGAAGTCGTTCAATACTATTTTATTTAAATAAAGTAGGAATTTACTAATTTTAGATAAACATTAAAAAAAGGACTATCTTATTGTTTTATTGACATAAAATTTTGACATTTTAGATGTTTTTTTCAGCTATCTAATAATATATTATATAATTATATAATATATATATATATATATATATATATATATAATATAATATATAAATTAATTTATATTATATATAATATAATATTATAATATATATTTATTATATATATATATATATTATATTATATATAATAAATAAATTATATATATAAATATATTTTAATATATATATATAATAACATATATTTATATAATAATATATATATATATTAAATATATAAATATATAATTATATAATATTATATATATATATATATTATATATATATATATATATAATATATTTATTATATATATGATATAATATATATAATACTATATATAAATATATATATTATATATAATATATATATTATAATATTATATATTATATATAAATAATAATATATATATATTATGGTTCTGAGTATATATTCCTTTCTTACACTTGTGCTTTCTCCAAAACACGCAACTTGCCATGTGAAGCAGTGTCGTCTCTTCATATCAATTTTAATCTTCCCTTCTTGCTAAATGCGTGTTCATTCAATTAATGAATGACAAAAAAAGTCGGACACCTTTCAGCCCTCCAACTATCTTCTTATTTATTTAAGCTCAGGGCTTTCCAAAGTTTTCGAATCTATCATTAACAGGAGTATTTGGAAACATTCTTAATCTTCTAGATCTTAATATCGGACAACCCGTTTGTCTTCATAA
This sequence comes from Trachelipus rathkii, assembly GCA_015478945.1. NCBI lineage: Eukaryota > Metazoa > Arthropoda > Malacostraca > Isopoda > Trachelipodidae > Trachelipus > Trachelipus rathkii. The sequence goes on along the minus strand of JABUQX010006347.1, from coordinate 13,503 downwards.
TAAGCACTTAGACTGGTGATCATTCATTTCTCTTCCTCTTATTCCCATTGGATCGTCTGCTCTTCGGCATTTGGATGATTCTTCTCCTATGGTGCGGTGCTAGACATACTCGCCTTTGAAAGATTTCGATGAATCTTCTTCTATGGTGCGGTGCTAAACATTCTCGCATTCAAAAGATTTCGACGAATCTTCTATGGGACAGTGATAGGCATACTCGTATTTGAAAGATTTCGATAGAATCTGTCACAAAGTTTTGGTTTCTAAACTTCCCTCTTTCGTATAGATACTTTATCCTCTGGATTTCCTATCCGGTCCATCTATATTAGCTTTTTTTCATTAGTAAAGTTCGCACCTCACGAACAATGCCCTAATAATAAGAGCGGAAACTTCTCTAGGTAAATTTCTACTAGATCCGGCCAGGGACTAGAAACCGAGCGTATTGCCTTGCAACTCCTTTCTTGACTATTGTGCACGGTAAACGTTTCACCAGTTCAAAATTGTGTACCTCAGGGTTCATGATTTAACCCTAATTTTTGTTCTATTTTTCACTATAATTTATACTGTTACTTCGTCACATATTCTTCTTACACTAAGGATTTCACCCTTGCTTTTATTCTTTCCATTTTGAAAGGAGTTCCATCCAACGAGCAAATAACGTAAAATATAAAGATAGTCTTGGAGTAACTGACCTTTGACGTTCTTATATTTAAATAGGTCTTCCGATATTAGGACATTTTTACTGCTACAAACTCCCAGATGACAGACATGCCTTAATTTAAAGCCAGAATAATCAGCCTGTATTAAACAAATTAATGTGGGAATGCTGATGCTCCGAACGTGCAGAATTGGAATTATCGACTGGATGTCTTGACTATCACTAACGGGGTGCATATATGAATGTTTAGTATAATGTCCACTTATGTGAAACAAAACTATGGATAATAAAGACTATGTATGTTGTTTTAAACTTCTTGTTTGCCATTATATATTTTTTTTAGAAAAT
>JABUQX010006347.1:5000-7500 GCA_015478945.1 Trachelipus rathkii | reverse complement strand
ATAATAATATATAATAGCATAAATTGGTCTATACAACACTTTTATTGAGAAAAATGGTTTGATTATTATTATGATTATTATTATTAGATTTTATTATTATTTATTTATTATATTATTATTATTATTATTTTTATAATATTATCATTATTATATAATATTGTTATTATTATTATTATTATTATTATTATTATTATTATTATTATTATTATTATTATTATTATTATTATTATTATTATTATTATTATTATTATTATTATTATTATTATTATTATTATTGTTTATTGTTATTATATTTATTATTGTTTATTATTATTTATTTTATTTATTTATTTTTTATTTATTTTTTATTATTTTATTTATTTATTTTTTTTTATTTATTATTTATTATTTATTATTTATGTTTATTATTATTTGTTTATTTATTTATTATATTATTGATTATTATATTATTAGTATTAGTATTAGTATTAGTATAGTATTAGTATTAGTATTAGTATTAGTATTAGTATTAGTATTAGTATTATTAATTAATTAATTAATTATTTCAGGCTGGTGCAGACGTCAATGTGTTTGACGAAGAAAATATTACTCCATTACTTTTAGCAATTAAAACTAATAATGAAGATTTAGTGCAAAAACTACTGGACGTAAGTATTATTATTATTATTATTATTATTATTATTATTATTATTATTATTATTATTATTATTATTATTATTATTATTATTATTATTATTATTATTATTAGTAGTAGTAGTAGTAGTAGTAGTAGTAGTAGTAGTAGTAGTAGTAGTAGTAGTAGTAGTCATTCAAAATATAACAATATTTTTTCTTAGCAGAAAAAAATCTTTGACTATAAATATTTATTTCTTAACAAGCTATTAGAAATTATTTCATTATTTTAAACTGAATGTCTTGGATTTGTACTCCATTTGGTTGTATCATTCTATCACACAGTGTTCTGTAATTTACTGTATTGAAAATCTTAATTTTATTTTGAATCCTTAAGTTATACCAAGACCAAATTTCCCATCATTATTATTAAACTTATTAATTAAACGGGAAATTTCAGGAAATAAGGGTTAAATGGCTATAATCATAAGGTAAAGAAAGGCTTCTCATCTTCAGAATTAGATGGACATGCGCGTGCTTTCAAATAATGAAGAAAAATGTTAGTATTACAGCATTGGGAATAGAGTTGAACGAGAATAGGCGATAGCTTAGAAGTTCGCTCGTTAAAAACGTGGGAGTTACTCCACTCGGGTAGTTTGTCTTTCTAACGTCAGAAGCATTAGGCCATTGATCGAATCATATGAAATCTTCACTAAAGACGTGAAAAACCGTAAAGGTGAAGGGGTAGAAGAAGTTGAAATAGCAGAGCTGACCTAGTGGGGTACAAAAAACAAGAAAAGAAAAAAGACGAAAGAGCAGTAGGATTGTTAAGCTACAGGATCCAGAAAATAATTTATCAATTAAGCCCCATTATTTTTGGTTTTTGCAGATTTTTTTTTTTTAAATGCCAGACATTTTTACCGGTAGGAGAACCAAGATGTCAGATTGGTTCTGATTAGTGAATGCGTAATTAGACTGTCGAACAATATCCGTGCCACAACCCCGATCTGAATGAAAATTAGCAAGAGTGTTAGCTTCGAGAGAAAAAGTTTAATTGAACCATGGGTTTTGAGAAAACATTTAGTTAAAGAAGAAAAATGAATATCCATTAGTGATTAACCCCAAATTTTTTCGAACATCAAAAAGGTTTTTTTTGTTCCAAGTAAATTCATTCAGAAGTTGGCGTATTGTAAAGAGTACCTCCAATTTAGATCTGTTTGAAACGTCAAAAGATATGTTATGAATGGGTGGAGTTCCTAAATAAAAAACATTAAATTAATAGCTTATACGATTATAGTCAGAATTACAAATTTTAGAAAAAAATGTATTTACTGTATATCGAGAAGGATTAATAGCGAAGCACAGGTCATGAAGTGTTTGAGAATAGTTAGGACGATCTGGATGTATGTTGCGTTTCCTAAATCGACTGTTCAGATGGTTAAAGAATACAGAATTAATATGATTCGCTGTTCCCCACCCTTAATTAGAAAAGGTGCCACGAATTCATTGTTGTGACGTTAAAATCTCCGTAAATAGTGAACCCCAACATTTGCATGAAAAGTAATGTTATTTAAATAGTAGAATTATTTTTTTTATTTTTTTTTATTTTTTTTTATTTTTTTTTGTCGGGATACAAACAGAACACAAATTATTCAGTAGTTTGAAAACAGATTTTAAGCCATAGAACATCAAAATTTAGTAGATTCAAGATTTTCAAGGCATGTTGCATGACAGATAGAGAGTTAAAATGTTTGTTTTGGTACAGGTTCAGTTCAGTCAGAAATCATTAAATAAGTTATAGTTGAAGGTACTTCGGTCACGGGAGAATGAATTGTTGCTTATCCTGCTCTCAAACAGAAGTAAAATGTTAGTATGAGAGTAGGAGAGT
>JABUQX010006346.1:0-35695 GCA_015478945.1 Trachelipus rathkii | reverse complement strand
TATTATATATCTATTTTAATAAAATTATATTATATTTAGTATTTATAATACTAAATATATTTATTCTTATTGTATATGTTTATTATAACTGGTAAAAAAAATAATTTTATACTCACCATTTAATTATACATTAAACTAAAACAGTAAACATGATAAATATACAAAGTTTCACATCAATAATGCTAAAGTATCATAATAACATAACCTGAAGCAAGAATATAATGTATAATTCAAAACCTTATCAATAATTATACCATATCTTGTGACTACAGAAAGTAAATATCTTAGACTGTTTGAACTTACAGCTACCGTTATCCATGAATTTCTCAACTTTTATTATTGCAAGCAGATATCTCTAACATTAATTTACTTAATAATTATTTATATACATAACATTAAGTTAACATTTATATAACAAAAATTTATCACACATACTCTCACTACCAAATATATTGCTGAGTACCTAAAGTTTTTTTCACACTAAATCAAATTTTAATAATGCTATACATTATATCATTATCCGAACTCGGAGTAATATAATAACGCACAATATGATCATATAAAAACTAACATTACCTTATATTGAAATACGAATAAATAATGACTAATACATTATAATAAATAAAAGTTATTCATACTTAACACACTTAAAGTTATAACTATACAATTATGCATACAGAATCACGAAACATGTAGATGTCTGATATAGTAGATTTACTTAAGTATATTCCCTAGAAAGTTTATTACTAAATTATACATAGTCTATAAGAAATTAGGTTCTAATAACTCCTCCATTTTTACGAATATTAACGCAATATATACCTAATGTTAATTCTTGATTTATGGTATTGCGTTTATGTACGATTAATCATTATCGATACAATAATACCTATATGATAATAATTGTTATTGGTTTATTCGTTATACTCTAACTATAATTAAGCGTTAATAATTATATACTTTAACATCTATAACTGGAGATATTCCGCACACCCTATGTTCAATACTAAAAGTAATAGTTGTCCACTCAATCATAACAGTATTGGCTATAATTATAATCAATACAATTGCAGATAGAGTTAATAGATAACAGATAACAAAGACTTATACACACAATACGATATTATATATGACTATAACTACCGATCTAATGAACCTCTGAAAGAAAATATTATGTCACTTCTACACAGACAACTTCACTTAATCATCATTATATCAAGTACACGGAATCATACGTAAGCAGTCAACATTAGACCAATAGTCCATCCAACTTAACACACACATACATAGACAACATATAGCTCATTGAGTTATGGCATTTTGTATAAGATACTTATTCTATACACTTTCTACCTCAACGCACGTAGAGAACTTATATACTCCTAATAATCAACCAAGTTAAATACAACATATAAATACGAATTGTGGGTAAGTTATACGCTTTATATAACTATAATTTCCATTCTTCGAACAAACATTGGTTCACTATTAATCTAGTAAACACGTGATGATGAACATTCTGTATCCATCAAAAGTGATTTTGACGTTCTTAAATATAAAATGGTCACTCAGAGGCTGCGAAAGTATGCTAACAGTCATTATCTAAATATATTTTAACTTGGTTCAATCACCATCAAATATTACAAAGACCATACTACAATAGACGCTACACAAGACAACTTAAGCAAAAATACCCTCAGCACACAAAGGCCAAACCTATCACAACTTACACACAAATAAACTGTTAACATTAACAAAGTTCCACACTCAAAACCAGTAAAGCAACTAACATGATATGCAAAGCGTAACCTAATCTTACTTTTTCAAGCATAACTCTAACATATTAACGTTATTCTTACACTGTCACAGTAACATTTAACCTAAAATTTTCTCACAACATTGTTAATTATACTGATCCACGAATATACTCTACATAACAATGTCTTCACATTAATAAAGCTAACAATAGCATCATATGAACTAGGAAAATAATGCACAACGACAAACCTCAACACATCCTTACGCTAATAAACTGTTAACATTAACAAAGTTCCACACTTAATATCAGTAAAGTAACTAACTTTACATACAAAACGTAACCTGTTCATACTTTTTCCAAGCACATCTCTAGCATATTAACGTTAATCTTACATTGACACAGTAACATTTATCAAAAAATGTGTCATAACCATACCTAACCATCATAATACCTAACGAGTAAATACGAATAAAGTAAAGTTTTTAGACTTATCTCTTTTTAGACTCCACCTCCTTTCAGAAAATACCAACTCTAAACATGAAAAATGATTTTATGCTTTAACCATTTGCATAAAGTGATGCAATACTTATTATATTTGACCCTCTGATAGGAATACAAGCAATGTAGCAGTCGCCATTCGGTTTACGATTAAATATAAATGACACATCGTTGGGAATAACGAAACTCCTCGTAAAGAGGACGTCTGTAGAAGCAGAACGAGAGGTCATCATACCAACACAGCGAAATATGTCTTACTGGCGAAATTCGTATGTATAAACAACCCTTATAGGTAATGGGATTCTTTCTTTCAACCAATCAGAAGAAAGTAAACAAGAATACGACGTACGAATGAACCATATCAGTTCAAAAGGGTATATATTCTCGAGGTTGTTCGAGCTGTTGTTGTTGTTGTTGTTGTTGCTGTGGTTGTTGTTGTTATTGTTGTTGTTGTTGTAGAGGTAAGGTTCCTGTGTTATATTTCAACTTCTCATTTATCACAACATTGATTAATTATCATACTGATCAACGAATATACTCTAGCGTAATAAAGGTTTCCACATCAACAAAGCTAACATGATGTAACATGAAACTAAGAAAAATAATGTACAACGACAACCATGACACACCTTAAGCTCCGAATACACTGTTATCCATTAACAAAGACATACTTGGCTCCAATAGTAAGTAACTAACATACATGCAAAACGTAACCTAGCCACACTTTTTTTGCAAGCTTGTCCTCTAACATCCCAATACTAATTTTTTTTTTTTAAGCTTATCTCTTTTTAGACTACACCCCCCCTTTCAGAAAATTTCAACATGAAAAACATGAAAATGATTTTTTGCTTTAACCATTTGCATTAAGTGATGCAATACTTATTAATTTTATTAACAAACTGGTAAAATCTGGCCTGCGTATCATCAGAAAAAGGTGATTTTTGACAGCAATCGTATAAGACATGGAGCATTGAGTTATATATAAATCAGTGAGCTACTCGATGGTGTATTCATAATCATAGCCAAAATTCTATGGCAAACCTAACATTATTCAAAAAAAACTTAACCTAGGCTCAAACGTTTCTAACACATCTTCGTCAGTTAACACAGTAATATCTTACAAAACCTCATCATTTCTTCTAACAAAATCAGTGTTATTTCCACAACGAATAACTGTAAACATAACAAAGTTTTAACCAAACATAACACAAAAATAATTCTTTATATACTAAAAATCGAATATATGCTAACGTAACAGTTTTTGCCATTAAATAAAGCTACATAACATAACCCTGAACTAAGAAAATAATGTACAAACACAAACCTAACACAACTTATACGTACGAATAACTACTAACATTAACAAACTTCCGCACTTAACAGCAGTAAAGTACCTAACACATCGTACAAAACGTAACCTATTCACAACTTTTTCAAGCATATCTCTAACATATCAATGTTATTTTACATTAACATCGTAATATTTAACAAAAGTTTAGCAATAAACCTGTCTAATCATCATAGCAGACAAAGAATATAATGCTAACGTAACAAATGTTTTAACATCAACTTCGTAATATTTACCAAAAATTTAACATAACTCGTCTAAATATCATAATCCCAAGCGAATAATTGCAAACATACAAAGTTTTAACCAAACATACCAAAAATAACAAATTTTATCCTAACATAATAACATATAAATAAGTTCTTTTGAATAAAAATATTACAGTAAACCGTAATAGTTTTACTGATTTTAAACAGTAAATCCAGTAAATCAGTAATCAAACCACCCATCCCTGCAGCCCCCCTACCCATCCCACCCGCCTGTGACTTATTGAATCTATTGATTCAATGTCATATTTCGAGTATCATTTGGATAAACATAAACATATAAAAATAACTTCTTTATATACTAACCTACGAATATATGCTTAACCAACAAAGTTTTAACCTCAATAAAGCTAACATATCATAACCGCAACTAAGAATATAATGTACAAATGCATACCTTGCGTATGAATAATCAGCTAACATCCTGAAAATTCCCTACTTATCAAAGGTAAAGTAGCTAACATGTCATACAATACTCGATATGTTCCCACTTTTCGCACATATCAGCAACAGGTAAAACCGTATTATCTAACAAAATCCCTTAACAAAGTGACCAATCCTATCAAAGATACCAACATCTTGAACTAAGAATTGGTACTATCTTCATCAAAGTGTCACTCGTTTCGAGTATAACATCATTTGACCTATGAATAATCGTAGACTTTAACAAAATTCTAGGGCAAACCTAACATTACTCAACAAAAACTTAACCTAGGCTCAAGTTTCTAACACATCATCGTCAGTTAACACAGTAACTTACAAAAACTCATCATTTCTCTAACAAATCAGTGTTATTTTCACATTGTCATAGTAATATTTAACATAACGTACCTAACTTACGAATAAACAGTTTTCATTAACCAAGAGTGTCTAAAGCAACACATTGCCTTCCAAGAGAAATCCCAGGGGGTATGCGCCCCTTGAAAGGGTGTGAATCCTCCGAGGGGGGATCACCCCGAAGGGGTGTAAGCGGGCTTTAGGCCTCCTTCGGACGGGCTGAGGTCTTACCGTCTTCCTTCGGACATTGTATACGCCGCTTACACCCTTCGAGAGTGATCCCCACCTCGGAGGATCACACCCTTTATCACGGGGCGCATACCCCTGGGATTTCTCTTGGAAGGCAATGTGGAGCAAGGAAGTTGGTTAATGAAAACTGTTTATTCGTAAGTTAGGTACGTTATGTTAAATATTACTATGACAATGTGAAAATAACACTGATTTGTTAGAGAAATGATGAGTTTTTGTAAGATATTGCTGTGTTAACTGACGATGATGTGTTAGAAACTTGAGCCTAGGTTAAGTTTTTGTTGAGTAATGTTAGGTTTGCCCTAGAATTTTGTTAAAGTCTACGATTATTCATAGGTCAAATGATGTTATACTCGAAACGAGTGACACTTTGATGAAGATGGTGTTAATTCATAGTTCAAGATGTTGGTATCTTTGATAGATTGGTCACTTTGTTAAGGGATTTTGTTAGATAATACGGTTTTACCTGTTGCTGATATGCGCGAAAAGTGGGAACATATCGAGTATTGTATGACATGTTAGCTACTTTACCTTTGATAAGTAGGGAATTTTCAGGATGTTAGCTGATTATTCATACGCAAGGTATGCATTTGTACATTATATTCTTAGTTGCGGTTATGATATGTAGCTTTATTGATGCTTAAACTTTGTTGGTTAAGCATATATTCGTAGGTTCGTAATATAAATGAATTATTTTTAATTAATGTTTATCCTATTATATGAGTACTCGATATATGACTGAATCATAGTTCATAAGATCTATATGGCGGGTGGGATGGGTTTAGGGGGCTGCAGGATGGGTGGTTTGATTTACTGATTTATGATTTTACTGCTTAAAATCAGTAAACTATTAGCGTTTTACTGTGATATTTTTATTCAAAGAACTTATTTTTTATGTTATGTTAGGAATAAAATTTTTGTTATTTTTTGGTATGTTGGTTAAAACTTTGTTATGTTTGCAATTATTCGCTGGGATTATGATTTTAAGACGAGGTATGTGTGATTTTTGTTAAATACTTAACAAGTTGATGTAAAACATTTGTTACGTTAGCATTAATATATCTTTGTCCTGTATGATGATTAGAGAGGTTTATGCTAAACTTTTGTTAAATAATACGATGTTAAGGTAAAATTAACATTGATATGTTTAGAGATATGCTTGAAGAACGTGCTGAATAGGTTACGTTTTGTCGATGTGTTAGGTACTGTTACTGCTGTTAAGTGCGAAGTTTTGTTATGTTGAGTAGTTTTAGTACGTATGGTTGTTGGTTAGGTTGTTGTGTACATTAAATTCTTTAGTTCAGGTATGTTATTTAGCTTTTATTAATGCAAAAACATTGTTACGTTAAAACCATATATTCGATGGTTAGTAGATTAAAGAACTTATTTTTTTGTGTTATGTTTAGTCGAAACTTTGTTATGTTTAAAGTTATTCGTTGTGGAAATAACACTGATTTGATTACGAGAAATGAGAGTTTTTGTAAGATACTTACTGTGTTAACTGACGAGATTAAGTGTTAGAAACGTGAGCTCAGGTTCAGTTTTTTTGGTTGAATAATGTAGGTTTGCCTAGACTTATTATGCTATGATTATGAATACACCATCGAGTAGCTCACTGATTTATAATATATAACTCAGCTCCCATGTCTATACATTGCTGTCAAATCACCTCTGTATGTATGATACGCAGTTGCCAGATTTACCATTTGTTTAATAAATATAATAAGTATATAGCATCACTTTATGTATGGTTAAAAGCATAAAATCATTTTCATGTTTCATGTTAAAATTTTCTGAAAGGGGGGTGTAGTCTAAAAAGAGATAAACAAAAATAAAAAATATAGATATATAATAATATGTTAGAGACATGCTTGCAAAAACGTGTGACTAGGTTACGTTTTGCATGTAAAGTTAGTTACTTACTATTGGCAAGTATGGTACATTGTTAATGATAACAGTTTATTCAGGGCTTAAGGTGTGTCAGGTTTTCGTTACATTATTTTCTTAGTTCATGTTAATCATGTAGCTTTCATATGTTGGAAACCTTATTAACGCTAGAGTATATAGTGATCAGTATGATAATTAATCAATGTTGTGATAAACTATGAGAAGTTAAAATATAACACAGGAACCTTACACTCTAACCAACAACAACAAACAATTAACAACAACACCACAGCACAACAACAACAACAACAGCTCGAACAACCTCGAGAAATATATACCCTTTGAACTGATATGGTTCATTCGTACGTCGTATTCTTGTTTAACTTTCTTCTGATTGGTTGAAAGAAGAATCGCCAATTAAACCATATAGAGGTTGTTTATACATACGAACTTTCGCCAGTAAACCTATTTTCGCTGTTGATTGGTATGAAATACCCTCGTTTCTGCCTTACTACAGACGTCTCTTTACGAGGATTTATGTAAATACCAACGATGTGTCATTTATATTTTAAATCGTAAACCGAATGGCGACTACGCTACATTGCTTGTATTCCTATCAGAGGGTCAAATATAATAAATATTGCATCACTTTATGCAAATGGTTAAAGCATAAAATCATTTTTTTCATGTTTAAAGTTGGTATTTTCTGAAAGGAGTCGTGAGAGTCTAAAAAGAGATAAGTCTAAAAACTTTACTTTACTTCGTATTTACTCGTATTAGGTATTCATAAGATGGTTAGGTATGGTTATGACAAAATTTTTAGATAAATGTTACTGTGTCAATGTAAGAATAACGTTAATATGTTAGAAATGTGCTTGGAAAAAAGTATGAACAGGTTTACGTTTTGTATGCTAAGTCTGTTACTTAACTGATACTTAAGTGTGCAACTTTGTTAATGTTAACAGTATTATTAGGGCGTAAGATGTGTTAGGGTTGTCGTTGTGAACATTATTTTCCTAGTTCATATGATGCTATGTTAGCTTTATAATGTGAAGAAACCTTGTTATGTTAGAGTATATTCGTTGATCAGTATAAAAAGAACTTATTTTGTGAAGAAATTATAGTTAAATGTTACTGTGACAGTGTAAGAAATTAACGTTAAAATGTTAGAGTTATGCTTGAAAAATGTAGATATAGGTTACGCTTATGCAATATCATGTTTAGTATAGCTTACTGCTTTATGAGTGTGGAACTTTTGTTTATGTTAGCAGTTTATTTGTGTGTAAGTTGTGATAGGTTTGGCCTTTGTGCATTATTTTACTTAGTTTCATGTTAACGACTATGTTAGCTTTAATTGAATGTGGAAACTTTGTTACGTTAGTCTATATTCGTAGCTCTGGTATGATAATTAACAATGTTGTGAGAAAATTTAGTTAAATGTTACTGTGTTGGTGTAAGATTAACGTTAATATGTTAGATTATGCTTTGAAAAAGTAAGAATAGTACGTTTTTGCATACCATGTTATTGCATTTACTGGTGTTAAGTTGGAACTTTGTAATGTTACTGCTTATTCTGCTTAAGATGTGTTTAGGTATTTTGTCTTTTGTGCATATTTTCTTAGTTCAGTTGATGCTATGTTAGCCTTAATTGATGTGGAAACTTTGTATACGTTAGCATACTTCGCTGCTCTGAATGATAATTAACCAATGTTGTGAAAATTTTTAGTTAAATTACTATGTTAGTGTAAGATTAACGTCAATATGTTAGAGGTACGAAACCAAACAATATACATAGGATTGCGTAATGTTTCGCAAAACGAACCAAACAAGAATCATAGGTATTGCGTAATATTTCGAAAAGTGGGAGGAGTTTTAACAAATTTCTCGACTTGTATTTGATAACTCTAGTGAAACAGGAACCACATCAAGCAATCGTACATGTTCGTTCTGCTATGCATATGTATAGTTACTTAGTGTGTTAAGTATAAACTTTGTTAATGTTAAGTCATTTATTCGATCATTAAAGGTATGTTAGGTTTTTGTCATTGTGCGTTATATGCCCTAGTTTCAGGATATGATATGTTTAGCTTATGATGTGAAAAACTTTGTACGTCAGCATATATTTGTTGGCGAGTTGTTGTGATAAATTTTTTGTTAAAATGTTACTATGTTCATATGTAAAATATAGTAATTGGTAGAGATCTGCTTGAAAAGTGTGAAATATGGTACGGGCTGTAAAGCAACGTCCCATTACTTTTCCTGTTCGCCAAGTATGGTATTATGTTAGTTTGAATGTTATACATTATATTCTTGCCTCAGGTTTATGTTATAGATTAGCGTTTATTGATGTCAAAAACTTTGTTAATTTACTGTTTTTACTGTTTTAGTTTATGTAAAAATGTAAATATTTTTTTAAGTTATAACATAAAAAGAATAAATTTTTAGTAAAACAAAAAGATTTTAAAGAAATAAACTTATCTGGTAAAAGTCTTTTAAAAAAAAAAAACAAACAAAACTAAAAAGTTTTAAAGAAATAAATTTATTCTGCTCATTGTCATATAAAACAAAAAAGTTTTAAGTAATAAAGTGAATTAAAATAGAAAATTCAGCTAAACAAAAAGAAAAAGATGTTGAAAAGGCTACGTTCTATATTTTGCCCTAGTTCTTTAAACTGTGTGTTTTAAGTATATGAACTTTGTTAATGTTGTTGTTCTTCGTGTTATAAGGTATGTTTTAGGGATTGATGTTTGATACCTATAATTCTTACATCGGTTATGTTAATGTGGCTTTATTTGTGTGAAAACTTTGGTTATCGTCAGCATGAGAGTAATGTATATAAAATAGAAAACATATTATTCTATGCTATAGTTATCCAAAATGATGCTCGAAATATGACTGGAGTCAACAGATCAATAGATCAATACCACAATAGATAAGGGTTGGGACGGGTAGGGGAGGTAGGGTGGTTGATATTACTGATTCCAGTGATTTACCGTTTAGGGTAATGTTAAAGAACACAATTATTTTTTTACGTTATAAACATAAAAAGAATAACAATTTTAGTAAAACAAAATGTTTTTAAAAAATTAAGTTAAAAATTAAAAGTTTTTTTAAAAACAAAACCAAAACTAAAATGTTTTAAAGAAATAAATTTACAAAAAGCTAAAAGATTTTTTCGAACAAAAAGTTTTAAAGATAAGTTAAAAAATAAAAGTTTTATAAAACAAAAAGTAAGATATGAAAGGCAACGTTCTATATGTTTGCTAGTTACTTCACTGTTGTTAAGTATGAACTTTGTTAATATTAGCTGTTTATTCATGTTTAAGGTGTGTTAGCTTTATCGGTGTGGATTATATTTCTTAGTTCAGATAATCATATGTTAGCTTTATTGCTGTGAAAACTTGTTCGTGAATATATTTCGTTGATCGGTATGATAATTAGGTACGGTGATGCAAAATATTACAGTGTTAATACGAAAAAGTAAATGATCTGTTAGAGAATATGTTTGAAAAACGTATGAATCGGTTACGTTTTTTGTATGCATCGTAGTGTACTTTACTGTTGTTATATCGGAAACTTTAGCTAATGTTAGTGATTTATTCAGGCATAGGGTATGTTCGAATTTGATGTTAATACATTTATATTTGTTACATCAGGATTATATTGTTAGCTTTATTGAATGTGAAATCTTTGCTGCGTTAGCGTATTCGTTGATCATATGGAAATAAATTTACAAGTTTTAGATTGGGGATAAATTTTCTGTGTAAGTGTTACTAATGTTCAGTGCAAAAAATAATAATGATATGTTAGAGATAATGTTTGGAAAAGTGTGAAATAAAGTTACGTATTGTATGCCTATGTTAAGTTATGTTCACATGTTTTGTTAAGTATTGAAGACTTTGTTATCGTTGACTGGCTTATTCGTGTAATAAGATGTGTTACGGATTGTGAGTGTAACATTATATTCGTAGTTCATATGAATCCTAAATGTTTGCTTTATTATATGAAAACTTTGTTTTACGTTAGCTATATTCCATTGAATCAGTAAGATACCTTACATAAGGTTGTGATAATTTTTGTTAAATGATTTTAACTAGTGTTTAAATGTTAAAAACCATCAGTGATATGTTTAGAAAAAGTGGTAAGTTTGGTTCGTTCTTGCGCTCAAATGTTAGTTTTCTTTTACTGTTTGTTTCAAAAGTAATGAAAGCTTGGTGTAAATGTTAAAACTGTTAATTCATGTTTAAGATGTGTTTGGTTGTGGAATGTACGTTTATATCTATCCGATAGTTCGCAGGGTGGATGCCCTATTTTTTTTGTTATCCTTGCTGTTAAATTGACATTGTTGAAAAAACTTTGTGGGTTTACGTTTCGGCATATATTTATTTGATCAGTATGATTTTGTAGACAAGGGTTAATGTTAAAAATTTTGTTAAAAATATTACCCCTTAATTTGCGTTTATTGGTAAAAACAATAATCAGCCGAATTATGTTTAGAAAAAAGTGGGTAGTAGGTTCCGGTTTCTTGCAACTCCAATGTTTAGTTGTTACTTACTGTTGTTTAAGTTCGATGGGATCCTTGTTTTTATGGTGTTTACAGTAATTCTTCTCAAATTGAAATCAGTAGAATAATTTGACCAAGGGTTATCTAAAATTTTGTAAAAATATTACTATGCAAGTATAAATATCAGGAATTTGGGGTAGGGAGGAGAAGGCGGTGGGTGTTTTTTTTTGATTTACTGATTTACAGGTTTAGGGTATGTAAAACCAATTTCTTAAGTTGTAAATATGAAAAGCGTAAAAAATTTAGTAAAAACAAACTGTATTAAAGCATATAAAACAAAATAAATAAAAGCTTTTGTGATTATGTTATACAAAATATGAATTAACTCGAATCACTAGATCAATAGATGGGAGAGGGGCATGGTTGGAGGAGGATGGGGATCTGGAGACTCGAGAGGCTCAAGAGGCTCCAGAGGCCCAGAGGCTCGTAGAGACTGCTTTAGGGTGTATAAAAACGTAAATTTTTTAAAGTTATTAACCTTTAAAAAAGAATAAAAAAAATGTTTAATTTTGTTTTTTTTTTAATTTTTTTTTTTTTATTTTTTTTAAAAAAAATTTAAATTTTTAAATTTTTTTAAATTTTTTAAAAAAATTTTTTTAAATTTTTTTTTAATTTTTAAAAATTTTTTTTTAATTTTTAAAATTTTTTTTGCCTGTTTCTGTATCGAGTTGATACATCATAGAAAGATGTATAACCAAAGTTTCGTTGTTCTACGCAAATATTTCAGTTTTGGGGGCTGGTGACCCCCCCTTTGGGATGTGTACAGGGTATTTAACCCATATATGATGAGAGTACCTTATATGGTATGTGTATACCGAGATTTTCATCGTTCTAGGTCAATATTTCAGTTTTGTGGGGCTGGTCCCCGAATTTGATCAAATCGGTCATTTTACCCCGGATACATCTAAGATACACCCTAAAAAGGCTGTATATCAAGTTTCGTTGTTACTATGTCAATATTTCAGATTTTGGGGTGAGTACCCTGTCTGGGGCTCCCCAGTCCCATTTTACACCCGGGTCATCTAAGATACATCCTCAGAGGTTTGTATACCACAAGTTCATCATTCGAGGTCAATATTTTCAGTTTTGTGGGGCTGGTCCCTGAATTTGGTGAAATCGGTCATTTTTACCCCGTATACACCTAAGATACAACATAAAAAGGCTGTATTTCGAGTTTCGTTGTTCTTTGTCAATATTTCAGATTTTATGAGGAGTTGAGTAAGGCCCGCCCCCCGTCTGGAGGCACCCACAAGTAATTTTACACCGGGGCATCTAAAGATACATCCTCAGAGTTGTATCGCGAGTTTCATCCATTCTATCGTCCAATATTTCAGTTTTGTGGGGCTGGTCCCCGAATTTGGTCAAATCGGTCATTTTACACCCCGTATACACCTAAGATACAACCTAAAAAGGCTGTATTTCGAGTTTCGTTTTGGTTCTATGCAATATTTCAGAATTTCTGGGATGAGTACCCCCAGTCCTGGGGCTACCCACAGTCATTTACGCACCCGGAGGTCTCTAAGATCATCCTTCAGAAGGTTGTATTCCGAGTTTCATCATTCTATGTCAATATTTCAATTTGGTGGGGCTGGTCCCGAATTTGGCCAAATCGGTCAAATTTTTACCCCGGATACATCTAAGATACAACCTAAAAAGGCTGCATATCAAGTTTCGTTGTTCTATGTCAATATTTAATGTTTGGGGTGAGATCCCTTCTGGGGGATCCTAGACACCTGTGGGGTCCCCCTTTGGGGGACCCAGGGGGGATGTAACCTCGTATACAACAAGGATATGCCGTCATCTAACCCCCTCCAAATTTTAACCCAATACGATAACTCTTACCTCTACTACTACAACTACTACTACTACTACTACTACTACTACTACTACTACTACTACTACTACTACCACTACTACTACTACTACTACTACTACTACTAATAATAATAATAATAATTCATAATAATAATAATAATAAAAAACTTCAGAAGCTGAGACGGAATCGGTGCGGTGCGGTGCGGTGCGGTGCGGTGCGGTGCGGTGCGGTGCGGTGCGGGGCTAAGCGGCGCGAAGCGGGGCTGGAGTCGGAGTCGGAGTCGGAGTCAAAGCACCACACAACTCGAAATTATGATCACTACGTATCATAATTTCTTCGACTTAATTAATCAAAAAATAATAAATACAAACAAACATAAACAAACATAAACAAACATAGACAAATACAAACAAACACAGACAAAAACCTTCGGTTTGTCTGTTTGTCGAATTGATAGCCCTTCGGGCTATCAATTCTCCCCCTAAGCCTAATATATCTCTATTCATTTATATAGAAAAAAGTGGGTTCGGGAAGTGTCCTATTACTACTTACGTCGGACTCGAGCCCTTAAAAATGAAAAAAAAAAAAAAAATTAATATATAAATTAACATGATAAAAAAAGCACCTTGTGGAAACTCTCGCGATCTTTCTATTGGAGTTTTAGCTAACACGTGACACTGCAGGGCTGCACGAGCAGAGTTCTGCGATTTTCGATATCATGTCTCTTTAAGTAACTTCCTTTTAAAAATAAATGCCATATATATATATATATATATATATATATATATTATATATATATATATATATTATATAATATATATATATATATATTATATATATATATATATATATTATAATATATATTATATATAATATACATATATATATATAATATTATATTTAGAGATAATATATATATAATATATATATATAGTATATATATATTATTATATATATAATATATATATATATATATATAATACGTTTAGCACAACCAACTATATGATATGATTATTTATTTAAGGAAATTGAAATAAGTTACTTTTGTATTTAAATGTTCATATTTATTTACATAAATGTTAAGTAAAAATTCTTGTCATAATCGAGTAGTAATTGTTTATATTTGGCTAGCTATTATTTGTAAAGGACGGTTTATCGTTGTATATAGAAAATGAGATTATTATCGTTGTGTATAGAGAATGAAAATTGTGTGTGTGAAAACTAATTTGGATTTTTACAAAATATGTTGCCCTAAGTTTATAACATTTTGGTTTAAATAATTAGTAAATGTTTTGAGATTTGGCAACTGAAAATAGGGATTCAACTTTGGTGTTCGTCAGGTTCTTGTTTTCCAGATTTCCAAACCTTAAAAATCCAATATAACCTTTGAAGATTATAATAGTCTTTCTTCAAACTAAATATTCTTAGTTTACATATATCTGATTAGTTTATCTGACAGTATCAGAAATTTAGATGTCTCAAAGCAAGGAAGAAAGCTCACAAAACCTTGGCGAACTGCCCCAAAACATGAGGGAATTTCAAAGACTTTTAGATGAAATGATCAATAAACGTGAAAGCAATGCTCACAAAGTACTGAAGAAAAGTCTGAAAACGTTGAAGGAATATCCGGAAACGTTGAAGAAAAGTCTGAAAACGTTGAAGGAATATCCGAAAACGTTGAAGAAAAGTCTGAAAACGTTGAAGGAATATCCGAAAACGTTGAAGGAATATACGAAAACGTTGAAGGAATATCCGAAAACGTTGAAGGAATATCCGAAAATGTTGAAGAAAAGTCTGAAAACGTTGAAGGAATATCCGAAAACGTTGAAGGAATATCCGAAAACGTTGAAGGAATATCCGAAAACGTTGCGGAAGACCACAAGCGTTGTAGGAAAATTATCAAATAAAAAAGTCCCAATGCCTAACAGAAACTTTCGGAGCCTGATAAAGTCCCGAAACTTAATAAAAAAAAAATTTAAAGCTTTATAGAAAAGAATTCCAAAACCTAAAAGAAAAGCTCTAAAACAAGTATTAAAAGCTATTCTCAATGTTAAAAATAAAGACTATTGGTTGAAAAAAAACTTAGTTTGATACTATTCACTTGTACCTTCTTGTATAAAGAAGCCTCGCAAAAGCATATTTTAAGACCTTTTTTATATATGAACTTTTTATTTCATCTACACCCTATAATAACACGTTAAGAGTTTTCAATAAACATATTTGGAATGTGTTTAGAGACTGAAGAGTTTAAATGGAGATAAGGTTTTAATCAACCTTGCATCTATTGAGTTATCTGAACATAAATATTAATCCTGTGAAAACTTTGCAAATAAAGGGAAAGTTTAAATAACTTAAAACTCGAATTTTAAAGTCAACCTTACAATTCATTGTTTCATAGATAACGTACATAAATAACCACCCCCAAGTAACAACAAAAAAGCTCATAAGAAGGATGCATAACGCCGCACGAAAGAAAAAATTGAGCTCAATTCTTTGATATGTTAGTTTTCTACCTTTTTTTAAAAAATTTACTATTTTGAATATATAAACTCGGCTGCGAACACTTGGTGGCGACAGACTTGGGAGAGCCGGCCTTAAAGTTCGATTTCCTGTAGTCCCCCCGTGTTACCCTCTGAGAATGGTGGTATCTAAGCAATTCTTCGCGACGTTTTTAGATGGAGTGACGAAGTTCATTTATATTGTATCGGTTAACTAGCTATATATTATATATATATATATATAAATAATTATATAATATTATATATAACTACTATTACTATATATATATATATTTATATATATAATATAAAATATATTTATATTATATATCAATTTAGTAGGTGACATGTATTAAACATATTTTACAATTTTTTTATTTTATTATATAATATAGAATATATATAGATATATATATGTTTAAAGGAAATATATATATATATATATATATATATATATATATATTCCTCCTATGGGCAAAGGCAAGAGTTCCACCAAATTCCACAGGAATTGGAAAATTCCAGAGGCAATGTCAATTTAAAGATCGACATGCCAAGATCAACATGCCCCGATAAACGCAGTTTGAAAGTGTGTATGGCAATGATAGTTGAAAAATAGATAAAAGGAGAATGTTCTATACTTTACATTGGAGTTCATGTAAGATTGAGCATAGTTGTTAAGCCTGGGGTCAGAGTTGGACAGAGAAAGGATAAGACTAGAGAAAGACTAGTCGCACTACCTCTCCTCAGGAGGAGGAGGAGGAAGAAGAAGTATTTTCTTTGTAATAGTAATAGCATAAGGTGAGTGATGCATCAGGTTGACTGGCAGAAAGAGGGTAGGAGAGTTGATAAGAGGAAAAGCCCTAGACTCAGTCTACCTTGTCAAGGTAGGCTGTGTGAGTGGGAACCACCCCAAATGTGTGGGACATACTCCATACAGGTGTGAACGATACGGATTTAAAAAGCGTGCAGCAAATTGCGTGAAGAAGTCCTGACATTTCTGACATGAATTCTCCACATCCGAAGAGGGCAGAGAGAGAATGTTTTACCGAAAACATTTTAAGAATTTATATAGAAATATTGGACATGCGTTTTAAGAATTTGAGTATAAAAGAACAACACTGGCGGGTCTCATAGGTGCTAGGCCCAAGGCAGTCGCCTGCTTCAACAATAACAATACAACTTGGACTAAAAAGTCTGGGTGCATTTACATTTATTCAGCAATCTCTCTCTCTCTCTCTCTCTCTCTCTCTCTCTCTCTCTCTCTCTCTCTCTCTCTCTCTCTCTCTCTCTCTCTCTCTCTCTCTCTCTCTCTCTCTCTCTCTCTCTCAGCTACTTGTACAATAGTTTAAAAAAATTGCAAATATTATATAAAAAATATAAAAACGTCGGTCAGCATCCCGAAAAGTTCAGGCATTAACTAGAAAACTATAACAGCTCTAACTATCGAAAATAAATATCATTTTAATTAATCAGGCAGACAATTTACCGCGCGAAATTAAAAAAAAGATTACAAAAAAATATGACGCTTTTTAAAAAATTAAAATTGTTAAAAAAATGTGAAAATATTACAAGTTTTTTGAACAATTCGAAGATGTCCCGCTGCTTCCGACTGAGGACGCATAAGTGCCAAATGTTAATTTTTTTTTTAAACGGACGAATACCCCGTTAAACAAGAACGATGGACTAGAGAGGTGGTTTCTCCGGCCTACGGGACGACGGGGGGACTCGTCGCCCCTCCTTCCCCGTCCGGCTCGAACCCCTATAAAAAGGATATTAAAAAGATAAAAATAATTCTCAAAGCTGTAAAAAAAACGGTATTGCAACTTTTGCTTCTCTGAGCTGAATGCAGGTTTCCAAAAGTCAATAAGCGTGCACTTATTTCAGTCTAAGATATTACTAATATTTAAGAAGTTATTTAATGATAATATTTAGATTAAAATAAAAAAAAATTTAAGTTGTTCGTATAAAGGTTTACTCTGAAATCAAAATGAATTTGTTATTTATTTTTCCTGTAGATGTTATAGTTTTCCAGTTACATGCCTGAACTCTTCGGGATGCTGGCCAAAACGTCATATTTATTATTTGCTAATAAATTTTGATAGATTAGTTTTTTATTATTTTTTTAAATGGTATAGTTAGTTATCCTTTTTATTTCATTAATAGGGCAACTCATGAAGCATTTGTTTTTCATCCATGGAACATAATCACAACCATTGTAATCAGGAGAGCTTGTTTATAAATATCTTTTATCTTCATGTTTATGATAACACTAATATCAACAAAGCGAATCAGTTAAGAATCTGTGCTTAAACAATGTTTAGGTATTTTTATCTCTTCCACTCTCACTTATAATAAACCTGTAGTGCAAGTTTAAACCCATGCTTATGATTAACTAAGGCTGCTTGCTAACTTTCACCCCTCCCCTCCAACTAATGCTGTTTACTAACTCCCGCCTCCCCTCCACATCCCCTCCACATAAAAAGAAAAATAAATTTAAAATTAAAAGTATTTGCAAAATAGGAAATCTTGTTCTAAAATTACAGATAAAGTTCACTTATGAACTATTTATAAATATTTAATTTTGTTATATTTGTTTATATTTATAATATATAGCAAATATTGGGTTCATAAAAATGCTACTTTGAAAAGTTACATGCTCTAAAAAAGAAACCCTACCCTATTAGGATAACGTTGCGACAATTCTCAACGCTACCAAACTACCCCATCCTCCACATTCACCTTTACAGGATTTATGGACAACTCTTAAGATATATATATATATATATATATATATATATAATAAGATATAGTAATATATATTAATATTATATATATATATAATATATAATATAGTATATATATAATATATAGATAATATATATATATAAATATATAATATATTTATATCATGAATATATATACTGCACTTTCTTACAAAGGATGTAACACCTAACCACAGATAACGAAATATCGCTGAACACTAATCGTTACCCATCTGCATCTGTGACGTGTAACTTAAACCTCAATAGAAGAGAGAAAAAAGTTTGCACATTGTTGCTTGATTAATATCATGTTATTTTTATAATGTAATTTTTGTTTTAATTTTTTTTTTTTTTAGGGCCGAGCCGACGGTGGGACAGAGCCGTCGTCTCCACGCTGAGGCCGAGAGACCCTTACTCTTTCCATCTTGGCGATTTAAACTCTTGGTCATTGTCCTTTAGTTTAAAAAAAAAATAACACTTTTTGTCAACCTCAACAATCGAATCGTTGATAAATAATCGTAAAAAAATCGATTATCATCGTCGTTCGATATATATTCGTTTAACCATCTTTAAAGTAACAGTTCTATATCTATATATATATATTAATATATATGTATATGTGATATATATATATATAGTATGATATTAAGTATATATATATATATATATATATATAATATATATATATATATATATATATATATATATAAAACATAATGTCCCTAAGTGGGTTTCAAGTAATATATTTTCTTTTCCCGTATATTTAGTAAATAAAATATAAGTATTATATTATATATATTATATTATATATATATATATAATTAGTATAATATATATATATATATATATATTATATATTAAATATATTATTATATATAATATATATATATACTATAATTTATAATATATATATATATTAATTATATATATATATATTATTTATATATAAATATATATATATAATATTATTATATATATATTATATATATATATTATTAATAATATATTATAATATTATTTATATATAATATATATATATATATATATATATAATATTATATGAACGTCAAACCTTCAGTTTCTTCCATTTCTACTTCTGACATTATCTTCCACACAAATGGAATGCTTTTCGGAAACATCCGAAACATCTACGTCTCTACTTAATATTGTTCGGGTTTTTTTTTTTGGTTTTTTTTTGTGATCTTAAGGGCGTCTTCATAAATTATTCACTCTATACCAGTTGTTTGCTCTTTATAGGGGGGGTGTTCGTTCGCCCCTGAATGGAATATGTCTCACATCATCTAGGGTGGTTCCACTCTCAATGCCCGCCTTGACAAGGTAGAGTCTAGGGCTTTTCCTCTTATTAACTCTCCAGCTTTCGCTAACTCTCATCAGCCTCTTTCTGCCACTCAAACTGTTGCATCACTACTCTTATACTATTCTTATTACAATGAATATAGTTGTTATGAATTCTCCAGTCGCATAACTCCTCCTTTCAGGATAGTTAGCGCTACTCGTCTATCTCCATTGTCTCATACTTTGCACTCTCTGACCCCAGACTTGAATGCTATGCTCAATCTTACATGCACTCCAATTGCAAAGTATATGGAACGCACTCCTTTTATCTATTTTTCAAACTTCCTTTGACTTTAACACTTTCAAAAGGGTTTTATCGTGGCATTTCGGCATTTGAATCGACCTTCCCCTTTTTAATTTTTTCAACTCTGGCGGAAAATAGTACCTATGGCCTTTGCCCATCCTAGGAAATTATATAAATATATATATATATATAATATATATATATAAATACATGAACTAAAATAATAATATGATACTAATATATAATATAAATGTATATAATATAGTTTATATAATATATATATATAATATATTATAATTATATTAATAAAATATATTCTGATATATAATTATATATATATATATAACTATAAATTAATCTATCATATATTATAATATATATAATATAATAATATATATATATATATTATATATATAACTATATATATATATATTATATATAATATAAATACACACACACTCCAGGAGCGAAAATCAATAATTTAATTAAGTATCGTTATAATAATTTTAGGGTAAATACTTTAAATTTTTGGGCAACCTAACCTAACCTAACTTAACCTAAATTAGCCTAAACCTAATATTAACGTGAGTCAACTGCTTATAAAGTCCATGATATTATATATAACGATATATATATAATATATATATATATATACCACATAATAACTATAAATAATATATAATATAAATAATTAATATATATATATTATATAATATACTAGATATGTATTAAAGATAACACCACCACTCACGGCAGAGCCCTAATCAAGGAGGGGGTGTACTCATTAACGTCGAGCACAGACGAAGTCACCCAATGCGAGACATAGCTCACATTCTCCAACCAATTGCAACCTGTGACCCTCGCTTTGTTTGCAGAGTGCTCTACCTGAGCTACCGGGCGGTTTTTATATAAATAAATATTAAAAGATATAAAATATACAATATATAATACTATATATATATTATAGTATATATATATAATATATATATATATATATATTATATATATGATATATAGTGTATATTATTATATTTTGAGAACTACTTGGTCGTAGTGATAATAATTTAACTTTATTTACATATATTATTTTACTTTTAAATCCCAAGGGTTTCCTCTCTTACAGTTCATAAGCAGTACTATTATATAATATATATATATATATATATATATATATATATATATATTATAATATTATATATAAATATTATATATATAATTAATAATATATAATATATTTAACGACCAACCACTTAATAGCCTCTTGCAGATAATAATTAAGCTTTTCCGTTCACGGCAGGAGAAAATTTTCTTTTTATGAGAAAAAAAACTAAATAACTAAAATGCAAGAAAATAAGAGAGGAAAATTAAAAAGAAAACAAGTTATCAAAATAATATCATTTCTTTTTTAATTTTGCGTTTAATATATATATATATATATTATATTAATATATAATATATATATTATATATTATAATATATATTATATATATTATAATATAATATATTCTCTAGAAAACAAACAATATACATATAATCTTATAACCTTTGCTATATATATATATATATATATTAGAAGCTTATTTATAAAGAGAACTAATGTGAATCTTCCAATTAAGATTACGAGGAAAAGAAGCATCAAGAATATTAAGGCAAACAAAGGTTTGAGTTGGGCATTTTCGAAGACGTTTTAGTTGTGTGGAAGATTAAGTCGGGTAAAAAGATGTAACAAGTGAGTTTTTGAGTCATTGGAAACAACATTGTTCTCAATATCCCAATTTGATATTCGAAAAAGATCAGAGTTTAGTTGTTCCAAGGCCGTACCCCTTGGGATAGCTAATTGTTGTTGGGGGGAGGACGTTTGTCAAAGTTAAGGGAGTAACGAAGGGTGGAGTAGTTGTCATAGGAGTGGATAGGTGATGAAGTAATAGAGAGAAAGCCATTAATGAAAGTAGAGAGTTATGGATAAAACAGAACCCTGAGGAACACCACTATTTATTGATTTAAAGGATGAACAGTGGCCGTCTACAACAGCTGCTATAGAACGATTGGAAATCAGAGAGAAGGTCAAAGAGAGAAGGATAGATACCCAAAAAAAAGAAGTTTAAAAATCAGATCTTTGTGCCAGATTCTTTCGAAGATTTACGATATGTTTAGAGCCACTCTGAAAAATTTACCGAAATCCCAAAGGGCAAACTAGAAAGAGAAAGAAAGATCACCAGTAGAGGGAATCACCAGTATCACCAGAAGAGGGAATCACTAGTATCACCAGAAGAGGGAATCACCAGTATCACCAGTAGAGGGAATCACCAGTATCACCAGAAGATGGAATCACCAGTGTCACCAGAAGATGGAATCACCAGTATAATCAGAAGATGGAATCACCAGTATCACCAGAAAATGGAATCACCAGTATCACCAGTAGAGGGAATCACCAGTATCACCAGTAGAGGGAATCACCAGTATCACCAGAAGATGGAATCACCAGTATCACCAGAAGATGGAACCACCAGTATCACCAGAAGGTGGATTTTTACAAAAGCCATACCAGCGATCAGAGACAAGATTAGAAGATTTGAGATGTTTCCAACCTTCCTGTTAAGGATAAGTTCTAAAACTTAAATGAAAGAAACAGGATGACAATTGAAGGGTTGAGAAGGGAGAAATACCATCAGTATGATAAGTACGATAGTTTCATAGAAAGGTGAGGAAGGGAAAATATGTTCAAATTTAAAGTTCTAAGTAATAGAGGAATATATGATAGTCGGTGCAGTTAAGAGATAGATAACATAACAGATGAATTTATCAGAAACTTTGAAGCATTTATTTTTAGAAATGTGACAAAAGTTTAAATAGCATTTCCTCGGATTAAAACTAATTCTCAGAAATATTTGAAAATGAAGGGATAAAACTTCTTAGTTTTTTCGATAGATTTTATTCCATTTCCGTCCGCACAGAAGCATAATTTTGGATCGGGATGCAAATTATAGGAGTTCAAGGTTCATCTGAATAAGGTAATACGCTTAACTCATATGTACCCAACATGACTACAGGGTAAACGTTAAACTGCGGTAAAGTTAAGAGCGATCATATATATATATATATATATATATATATATATATAATATATAATATACGGTCCATGTGTATATATATATATTATATATATAAAATAATTATATATATAACTATATATATATATATATATTATATACATATATATATATATATAATATATATATATATATATATATATATTAATAATAAAAAAAAAACATAAAAATTAAAAATAAATATACAAGGATTTTAAAAAAATTTAAAATTTAATATATCTAAATAATTATTAATTATAATATATTTAATAAAAAATCAAAATAATAAACGGCTTGAAAAAAATATAAAAAAAAAAATTGATGTAACTCAGACGGACCACGTGTTGTAACGCCGTCGAAACCGACTTTAGTTTATGGTCAGTCTGAGTTACATCATACGTTTCTATATATTTCGATGTAAATTCATGGCTGCCCAAAACCTAACCAGCTTTGTGGTTTGCCCCCCCTCCCCCTCAAACAGAAAAATATACAATAGTTTACAACAACAGCTACAACTCGTGGAAAAGAAGAGATGACATTCCGGTTACCAGAACAGAAATTAAATATTATCGCTTGTTGGAGCATTTCTTTAACTCATTACAGTCTGCGGTAAGATATACTTATATTACCAGGAATTATGCGGAGCCGGAGCCGTGGAGTGGCAGGGTTTTGGTTGAAGTCAGAGACATAATTATTTTAAGTGAAGCTCTAGCCGAAGTTGAATAAAAATATAAAGAGATTCATAGCCGGAGTTTGAGCTGGAGCCGGAGTCTGAGCCGAGCTGGAGCCGGAGTCTGAGTCGGAGCTGGAACCCGCAAAAATGACTATCAGCTCCTCAGCCTTATCCTATATCATTAAGACACAACCAATGCAATATTATTAATTAATACATAAAACTCATTCTCCTTATGGGTTTTGCAACATTTTTGCAACTTTATTTCTGATCCAAAGTTGATGAAATAATAATAAAAAAAAATAATAAAAAATAAAAAAATATATAGGACTTGTCCAATTATTTACAAATTTGAGATCAGATTTAAAATTAGTAGAAAAAAGTTTTCCTCAATACCGAATTTTGACAAAAATCACACTAAGAAGATTTTTTGATCATGACAAATTATACGGCAAAATAAAGATCTGGCCCAATCATTCCCAATTCTTCAATTTAAATGAGTGGAAAAAAAAGTTATTTCAATTTCCAACTTTTTCATATGACATTCAATAATCTTTCTTTTAAATTCATTCAAGATTATAAATTCGTTGTCAGATAGTAAGGATTTGTGCCAAAATTTTTCAGTGGGAATTGAATTAAGTTTAAATAAAAAAAAGTTGGAAATTGAGATAGCTTTTTATTCTACTCTACCGATTGTAGTTTTTAAGAGCAGAATTGGGAATGATTTGTCGAGATCTTTTTTTTGGTGTTTTGTTCATCAAAATCGGAAGGACCCCTTAAACTCACAAATAGTCCAATATTTCTGTGGGGATTCTGAAGAATCGAGCAATTCAAGAGTTTTGAGCTCTGAACAAAGAGTTTATGGTATCAAGCCTAAATTTTGTCTTTATCTCCACCCACTCACCCTGCCAACAAGACAATTAATATATTCCCCGTTGGCTAGTAAGTCCTTCGAATTGGATATATATATATATATATATATATGATATAATATAAGTAACTATATATAGTATTATTATATATATAGTATAGTTATAGTATATATATATATATATATTATATATATTATATATATATAGATATACTATAATATATATATGTCTTGGATAATATATATTATAAATTATATTATATATATATTATATTATTATATATATATATATAGTATAACTGGGAACATAGAAAGAAACCAGGGACCTGGAATCTGTTTATGCCCCATCTGCAACAAAATTGTAAGAAGAAATCATATCCAATGCAATAGCCTGAGCAGTCGATCCACAAACACTGATCACCTTTCACAACACTTCCTCCCACAAATCACGACTGGATATGCCAAATATGCACCTCACACACAATAACCTACTGTCCTTAGATGAACAAGCAAAATCATAACACATAAACATATTAAGAAAATAACTTAAAAAAAGAATAAATAATAACAAAAAGAAATAAAAATCTTTCTAAAACAACGCAACATCCACATAGTACTAATTCAAGAAGCACACCTTCCTGAAAACCGCCTAAAATTCAAATTTTATGGATATGACTTCATTTACACACACAAAAAAAAAAAAATCATATATTATTAACCCTCATACATAACTCACTACCATACAAAAACACCACCAAACACATAAACGACAATACCACCAAAATTCAATCTTTCATAACATAATAAACCTTTAGATCCCACATCACACCTCCCCATACCGCCCCAAAAACTACACACCAAATCTCACCCCCATCTCAAACCTCCCAAACCTCATAATAGAATGTGATTGCAACGCACATCACCCAACATGGTATAAAGACCAAAGTGCAGACCAAAGAGGAATTCAATTAATAGCATATTTAGATCATCTAAAAATCCTCAACAACAAAAAACTTTCACACTAGAATTCCTTCAGAAGCAAACTAATCAAATACATCCCTATGTGGTGAGCTGACTGTAAAGAGAGTTTATGTTTGTATCATATTATATATAGTGTTTATTATTATTATTGTTTGCAGAAAGAGAGAGAGAGAGGGAGGGAGAGAGAGAGAGAACGAAAGAATGTAGGTTGATAGATTTTGGTGGAATAAAATGTGAGTGAAAGTGGAGGGGGGTGGGGGGGGGGGGGGGCGGCGGCCTCAGGCATAAACATCCTATCTCTACCTCCTTGTCTTCAGTCTTTCTTTACTTATGGTTATAACTTCTGTCCAATATAATCGCTCGTCTGCATACTTTTGGTGAAAGTGATATGCTTGTGTGTTTTTTCTCATTTCTAACAATGTATCACTATATTTATTCTTTTTTCCGGCAGAATATATATTTTTTTGTACTGAGTAAATATTTTTCTGAGACGAACAAACTGTGACTGGATGACTGTTGTGGACAATTGGTAGTCCTATAGATTGAATTTTTTTGCATTAAGGTATGATTTAATTTTATTAATTATTATTATATTATTATTATATTATTATTTATTATTAATTATTATTTCATATTTATTCATTATCTTATAATGTAATATTATTATGTAACTTACTATAATATTATTATTATTATTATAAATACTTCTAATTATATTATATATTATTATTATATTATTATTATTATTTTTCATTATTATTATGATATATTATTATTATAATATTATTATTATCATTATATTATTATATCAATTATTACAAAATATTTATTATTAATTATTATTATATTACTATTATTTATTATTATTATTATTATTATTTTGCTTTGTGATATTTATCTCTGATAAATGTTTTTTTCAGCTTGTGTTGCTGAAAAAAACTGGACGATCCATCGTCCAGTTTTTTTTCTTCTTATTGTGGAGAAGTTCCCTTGAAAGATTGGAAGGATTGTTCCCAGAGATTGTCTCTTGCCTGACCCAATACCCTTTCATTTGGTCTGCAGTTGTGTAAGAGAAGGATCCAATTGTTTTCCTCTTCATTTGTTCTGCAGCCCTTGAGAACGAATACCCCTGAAGAAGAAATTGCCCTTGACCCAATACTCCTGAAGACGAAATTACCCCTGAACCAATAAACCAGTACAAGAAATTACCCCCTAAACCAATACCCTCTGTACAAGAATTACCTCTCGAAGATTACACCATGAAAATTACCCCTGAGAAATTACCCTCTGAAAATGACCACTGATTACTTACTGAATATCCCTATTGGACTGGTCCATTTATATTTCCCCCTGAAATTGTTCCCCTGATTTATGTAAAAAGAAATTTATTGTATGTGTTTTTTGATATTTTGATTATATATTTTGTTGATCGATGTATTACGTTTTTTAATTTTTTGATATTTTGATTTAATATAATTTTGCATATGTTTTTCTTAATAGCTATTGATTTTTTTTTTTTGTAAATTAAATAATTATTTTGGGGTTTTGTTTTGTTGTTTATGAGACGATATTGACGACAGACAGACAGACTGACGTAATAAAGAACGACCTGACTATTTTTGTATTCTTTAGTTTTCTGTATTTTTTAATAAAACTACATAAAAGTTATATATAAACTCCTTCATTTTCCCGACCAAATTATCACACCCACTCCTTTATACTCTTTGGTTTTTTTATATAGAACAACTACACCTATACCTAACATTATGCTCCCCAAATCTCCACACAAAACTCCAATTGTCAACACAAACCGATCTAAACTCGTGACCGACCTCCCCACTAATCATAAATACCAAATTACCAACAAACACAACAACACTTATTCACCACAACCTTTCACAAATTACAAAAGAGCATATTGGACAAAATTCTCAGATACATAGATTAATAAACTCAATCTATAACAACCCTCACAAACCGACAACCTAAACACAGCTATCCAAAACTTCACTAATTCAAAAACCCTAACCAAAACGTACTTCGGGATACCTCAAAAAATATATCCCCACCCCTTACACCTGAAATCTCAAACTTGATCAAACCACGAAACCTACTCAAAAAATCAGCACAGCAAACACAACAAATTAAAAAACACAAATCAATAATTTAAACACACAAATTACAAAGCTAACCAAACACACACTTCAAGTAATTTTCAAACCCATCTTGCCAAAAATATACAAAATACAATACAACAATAGAATATGGA
Organism: Trachelipus rathkii; assembly: GCA_015478945.1. Taxonomy (NCBI): domain Eukaryota; kingdom Metazoa; phylum Arthropoda; class Malacostraca; order Isopoda; family Trachelipodidae; genus Trachelipus; species Trachelipus rathkii. The sequence continues at coordinate 7,788 of JABUQX010006346.1, read as the reverse complement.
ACTTAAAAACATTACACGACGCAAAAAAACAACCCAACTCCCACACACAATCTATCAATAATTCCAACACTCAATTTCCACAAAACAACAAAACAACTTACCAACATCCTCGCAACTCATTTCGCAAAACAAAGTCATAAACCCACCCATCCACAAAATAGGAAAATAATCAGATCCCTTAAGAAAATAAAAGGCAACCACACCCAAACAATAGAAATAATATCAATTAATATTTAAAACACCATAAAGACCCTCAAAAACCCACCAGCAACCGGTCCTGATAACATCTCAAACATCCACATTAAACACTTAGGAAATATCGCAGGAAATATCGCACTAGCTCATTTAACACACATATACAACTATTCCATCAAATTAAATCACATTCCTTTCCTCTGAAAAAGAGCAATTAATTATTATCATTCCAAAGTTATAACCAAAAAAAGACCCCTCAACCCTTCTTCCTATCGCTTAATTTCACTACTATCCACTCTGTGTAAACTCCTATTAAAGCTCATACTGGATAGAATAAAACCACACATCCCCAACAAAAGTTCCAACATGGCTTCCAACAAAACCACTCAACCTCAACAGCTCTCACAAACATTATACAACTAATAACAGATGACTTGAATCTCAAATCCACACATAAAACTTTGATCATATCAATCTACAAAAACAAGGCTTTCGATAAAGTCCTCAGACACAATCTAATACACAAAATAATAAAATCAAGCACCCCCACGAACTAAAAGAAATGGTTATCAAACTTCCTATCGGGAAGAACCGCTCAAATAAAGATTAACAACAAGAAATCAGGCACAGTAAACATTAAAAACGGCGTATCCCATGGAGCAATCCTATCCCCTACACTTTTTAACCTATTCACAGCAGATTTTCCACAACGACAAACATACCACACAAACATAACAACCTACTCCGATGACATCACCATAGCTACGACACACCAGAATCTAAACACAACAGTAGTAGGAGAGGGATATTGTTAGCCCTTTTTTGACCTTGACCGACCCGACCTTTTTCGAGCTCGAATTTTTACCTGCCCATGACCTTTTTTGAGCTCGAATTTTTACCTGACCTTGACCTTTTTTGGCCTTCACCTTTTTTGGCCTTGACCTTTTTTCGGCCAACCCTTTGGTCTTCCATGGGTCATTTTTGGCCCACGGTATTTTTTGGCAACCCTAATTTTTTGGCAACCCTAATTTTTGGCAACCCTTCGAAGAAAGGTTGCGCCAACCGTTGCGTCAGCAACCGTTGTAAGTACCCCCACCCTAATTTTTTGACCAACCCTTTTGTCTTCCATGGGTCGATTTTTGCCCACCCGTAATTCTTTTGTCTTCCTTTAGGGCTTAGCCTTTTTTGACCTGACCGACCCGACTTTTTTCGGACTCGAATATTTTACCTGCCCTTTGACCTTTTTTGAGCTCGAATTTTACCTGCCTTCGACCTTCTTTGGCCTTTTCTACTTTGTTGCCTTGACTTTCGGCCAACCTTTGTCTTCCCTGGGTCATTTTTGGCCACGGTATTTTTTGGCAACCCTAATTCTTCTGGCAACCCTAATTTTTTGCGCAACCCTAATTTTGGCAACCCTTCGAAGAAGGGTTGCGGCCAAACGGTTGCGTAGCAACCGTTGTACGTACCCACCCTAATTTTTCGACAAACCTTTTGGTCTTCTCATTTTGGCCCACGGTATTTTTTGTCCTTCCTTTAGGCTTTACCTTGTTTGATGTCTTTTACCTTGTTTACCTGATATTTCGGCTTGACCTTAGCCATATACCATGGTCATTTTTGCCCACGTATTTTGCCCATCCTTTAGGCTTAGCCGTTGTGATGTCTTTACTTTTTGTTTGCCCAGTGATATTTCGGACTTACCTTCAATATACAGGGGTCATTTTGGCCCAAGCTAATCTTTTGGCCACTCGTGTCCACCCGTCACATATTTTCGTTCCTAACTTGAACGCTGTATCGGATCTTCCTAACTTGAACACTAACAACACACACACAACACACTCACACACACAATTACACATATCACTATTACACTTTATCACTACATCACTATGACACTACATTTACCCATAGACACTTACATTACACTTAACACACACACACACACACCCCACACACAACACACACAGGCACACACACACACTTTCTTAACACTTAACCACATTCACTAATGACACTTATCACTAATATCACTTAACATTTCCGAAGACACTTACCTTTACACTTATACTCACGTAAAAACACACTGCCTTTTGTCTTCCATGTGTCAATTTTGACCCACGGTAATTTGTTTGTCCTTCTTTAGGCTAGCCCTTTTGAATTCTTAAGCTGTTTTGACCAGAATTTCCGCCCTTGACCTGCAGATACCCATGGGTCAAATATTTGACCCACGCTAACTTGATGCTTGATGGTTCCAATACCGTAAGAAGTACTAGGGATGTCTTATTAGTGCTTCTATATGAGTATTAGATGAGTGCCAGTGAGTGCCAGGTGAGTGCCACGTGAGTGCCAATGAGTGCAATGAGTGCCAAGTGAGTGCCAATGAGTGCAAAGTGAGTGCCACATAGTGACCAAGTGAGTGCCACATAGTGCCTACTGAGTGCCATTTTTTTCAAACCTTTTCTAGCCTCCCCTAGCCTAGAATAAAATTGGTGTCTACCCCTAGGTAGTAAGGTATGAGGAATCGATTGGTTATATTACAGCCTGCTAAGATGCTTCCTGATATGAGTTAGTCTTTTTCTATCACTTATAGCCTATATATATATATATTAATATATATATATATTATATATTCATAATATTATATATAAATAAATAAATATAGTATATATATATATATATATAATATATATATATTAATAATATGATTATATATTATATATATACTATATATATAATATTTACTTGCACACACACTTACACACATACACTATGGAATTATACAACACATACAAACTAGCACTTATTACACAACTATGACACTTTATAAGCGCTACACTCTCCTAGACACTACAAACAATACACGTACACTCACAGTACCCACACACAGTATACCTTACGTTACACTCCACAACACTTGATATTGGAGCCCAAAATGCTTGATGCCTCAACTTTGTATGCCTCAGCATAATGCTCAACTTTTGATCCGTCAACTTTGAAGGTTCATCTTTGAATGACTCATCTTTGATGACGTCATCTTTGAATACCGTCTATATTGATGATTGATCTTTGATGAAATCACCTTGATGGCTCATCTCTACCCCTCATCATAGAACAGATTAGATAATAATTAATTCACTAGATCATAAGCTAACCTCAGGGCGCAGCGTGCGCCTCCGCGTGAAGGTGACCCACCTCCCCTGCACCTTCGCAGTGCGAACCGCCGCGCCCCGCCCGCCGCGTTCCGCCGCCCGCGTGCGCCCGCAGGCGCAAATATTACCCGCCCGCCGCGGGCGCCAGCCGCATCCCGCACGAATGAAAAATATAATATATATCTACGAGTCATTCATTTTTATTTCATACTTAAACATTCAAAAGAATTTCAAATATATTATGAGTCATTCATTATTTATTTCATACTTAAACATTTTTATTAAAACATTTTCGCGAACCTAAACTGTAACTCATTACACAGACATCTTTTTATATTTTTTACTTAATTACTTTTAATTTTGAATTTTAAAAATTTGTAATTGAAGAAGAAAAACCAAGGTTGATGTATATAACATTTTATTTACTGACACTATTGTACGAAATTTTATTAAAAACATTATACTAGTGTGATTTGATGTTCACCTTAAGATGAGTGAATCTAGGTTTAATCAATAGAGGTCTTACCTAACACCTAAGGGTTAGTAGGCCTTTGTTTTTACTGCTTTACTGCTTAACTTTCTGCTTTACTGCTTAACTTTCTGCTTTACGCTTTAACTCATATACATTACAATACCTTAAAGCAGTAAATCAGTAATCAATAGAGGGTGTTACCTAACACCTAGGGAATTAGAAGGCTTTGTTTACTGCTTTACTGCTTTAACTTTTCTGCTTTCTGCTTAACTTCTGCTTTACTGCTTTAACTCAAATACATTACATACCTTAAAGCAGTAATCAGTAAATCAATAGAGGTGTTTACCTAACACCAAAGGGATTGATTTACTTGTTTACTGCTTTACTGCTTTAAACTCTCTGGCTTTACTGCTTTAACTTTCTGCTTTACTGCTTAACTTTCTGCTTACTGCTTTAACTCATATGTTTTACTGTTTTAACTCATATATTTATTAACATTATGTTTTTTATTTTGTTTTAATACTTTTTATTTTTTTTATTATTATTTTTATTTATTTTATATTTTTTTATTAATTTTTATTTTTATTATTTTATTTTTATTTTTAATTATTAAGTGTTGTTATTTACTTCATGCCTATGTTATTATTATTTAGTAACACACCATCACTATGACACTTATTACACACATCACTAGTGACACTTATACACCCATTCATATGCACTACATTTGACCTCATTGACATTACATTTACAACTTTATACACACGGGTCACACACAAAGACACACACACATCCACACACACGCTTACACTTATACACACATTCACTACACACACACACAACATTCACTATGACACTTAACATTTAGCCATATCCTTACACTCACACCTATACCGACACACACACACACCACACACACACACACACATCACACACAGATTTACTTACACTCACACACAGATTTACTTACACACGCAGATTTACTTACTCTCACACAGATTTACTTACACTCACACACAGAATTACTTACATTTACACTTACACACACACATCACACACACACACACAGATATTACTTACATACCTCACACACAGATTTTACTTTACAAACTCAGATTTACTTACACATATTACGTATAATTTTATTATAACATATTTGTTTAATTAAACACGTACATTTATATTACTCTTTCAAATATACTAAAATTATTTCAAAGTTTTACTTCTATAATGAAATCAGTGAAAGGGTGTGGAGCAAAGATCCGATTATTAACTGTTAATACTTTTTGTTTATAAATTTTATAACTATCAAGTTTTAAAATAACTTTTACTAAAATTTTATGAAATTTTATTAAAAACATATATTTTAACGTACCTTAAGCAATAAATCATAACTCAGTAAGGTGCCTAGCACCCCTGCAGCCCAGCTCGATGCCACGTTTTGTCTTATTACTTACTGCTTACATCATCTTTAGCCATGTAACATAAGCTATAAATAACAAAAATAAGTTTCTCTGCTAACATATACATGTATTCTATTTATTCTCCTTTCCGCATTGAATTATGCACAATTATTCTGAAGCTTCCAAAAACATCTCGATGTTTGAACTAAAAAATATTTCAAAGTTTTTGACTAATTCGGATTTTTATTATTATTATTATCTATTATCTATCGTACATTGACAATCCATCACTAGAAAACACAACAACCCGCAAACTCTTAGCAGATACGAAAACTGCCTTCTCTGTAAAATGTTTGAATAAGTACTTAAGGCCTATAAATTAGGAAATCCTTTTTGTATCCGGAGCGGATTTACGACCTATATTTCCAGGTCAAATTAATTTCAAACTGAACCTTTTTCTGTAAAATGTGGTCTATAATTACGTTAGGCCTAACGATAAGGCCACTCTGGATTAAGGCCTTAAACTTAGGATAAGCCTTTTGTATCCCAGGCTTGATAGAGCCTATACGCAGTTTTTTCGTTCCACCCTAATAGACAAGAATCGAGAATCAAATGTTCATTCATTATTTTAATATAATATATTCAAGACTTGAAACATGCTGGATCGGTAACATCCTTTAAGCAGGTAAGAAGTGCAAATGTTTACCTTTCTTGTGAGTGGAGAGTAATCCCTTATCTATATGACCATCGTATTGAATTGGTCGGAAATAATTTATCGCTTTGTTTGGTTTTAAACGTATGTAAAAACATGTTTCTTCATATCCTGAGCCTGGACCGTTATTAAACTCTAACATACATGTAAATATTATTTAAGAAACGTAAGAAATAAAGGATAATAAAAACTTTACTAAATAATTAGAAATTTAATAATCATTATCTTACAGTAATTTATATATCATATGATATATATATATATATACTAATATATAAATATATTATAATATAATATAATATATATAAAGTATATATATAATACTATAAGGTAAAATTCAAATTATATACAAGAGTGTTAAATATATTTACAATTAATTTTATATATAATGTTCACATTAAATATAATACAGGTATTATTATATATAACACTTCAACATACATTTTACACATACTGTTTATGGTATTATTTAATATTAAAATTTTCTAATCTTTGCAAATATGCCAATCATTTATATCATTATCGAAGATATAGTTTCGTGTCTCAGTAATAACTTCAGTTAACACATACGTAAAGTTCCGCTCAAGATATCATAGTATATATTTACATTCGGGGTCACCTGCATAAATAGCTTCTTGCCATTGTTTCTAATAATTAAATGAATTTCTGTTATCGTCTATAGAACTTAGAAGCGATCGATGAGTGCTAAGGATCATCAATCAGGTTTTCTAAATGCTAAGTATTCTGTATAGCACATTAATGAATACGTCACGTAATAGATAACACAAATGTCTTCTTCATTTGTATTAACATTCGCTTACGTACCTCTAAAATATATTTCATCTGCGCTAGGTCTGAAATGTAAATCTCAAAGATGTAGGCTTCAAATACTTCTGTTCATTATTTCTCTCCATAATCTAATTCAACTGATTATGTTTGAATGTTTAAAATGCTAGAGTAAGTTGCCTATCGCTGGTTTCTTCGCACAGATAACTGTTTCGGTCCAGTTTAAAGCTGAGCTTGGTTTAAGTATTCTGTAGCCACTCTTCAGTGTGATACATATACAATAGTAATTCACTGGACTCACTAAAATCGCTTGGTATTATAAAGGGGTGATTGGGTACAACCTTGAAAAAATTCACAATCCATGCGTGGTTTTCTTTATATAAGATGAACCTCTACTGCCGGGGAATTGATTCCATGGATAAATGTCTTTGATTGAGTAATACTCTGTAAGGTGATTCATAGATATACACTTAGTGAAAATAGAACACTTTATTACAGGTACCAGAGAGCTTGTGCACCGCTTACAGCTAAACGAGTTGATTTTAAAATGAATTTGGGTCTAAAACACGCATCCTCAATATATTAATTTTCATCCAATCACATGTAAGGTTCAGGATTTGAAAAAAACATGTTTTTACATACGTATAAACCAAAAAAAGGGCGATATAAATAATTCTCTGACATCACGACGAGTCATATACGAGATTAAGGATTTAACTCCGTCCACTCCCAAGAAAGGTAAACATTTCCTTCTTACCTGCTTAACGGATCTTACCGATCCAGCATGTGTTCAGTTTGAAATTCTATTTATACAAATAATAATAACATTGATTCTCGATTCTTGTATATAATGGAATTACCTTTTGACCTGGTATTAGGATTAAATTAGCCCGACTACAAAAAGGCTTATCCTAAATTTAAGCCTAATTTTAGGCCTAACGGCCTAACGTAGTTATTGCACACATTTTACTCACTAAGTCAAGGTCAAATTCATTTGGACCTGGAATTGAAGGTCTAAAATGCCCGGGATACAAAAGGATATCCTAATTTTTAGGCCTAAAGTAGTAAAAAAAC
>JABUQX010006345.1:42500-46948 GCA_015478945.1 Trachelipus rathkii | reverse complement strand
CGTGCAATTCAGCGGAAACAGAACTAAATCAAGATTTGTTTTTAAAAATTATTAAAATACTTCGAGATTATTGATTCCATTATATCTGAAGCAACTCTGAAAAAATTTAGGCAGCATTTGTGGTACTTATCAGAGGAAGCGTCAGTTTTATCGCTACTTGATGACAATGTAACTGTTGAAACCAAAATGAAGATCAAACAAAATTTTAATAAAGAATGTCAAAACTATTTAAAGAGGTATGTTGTTCCCCCTGGTAGAATAGACGATAAATTCTTTGGTAAGTAGATTTACTTTAATTGCTTTATTATTATTATTATTATTATTATTATTATTATTATTATTATTATTATTATTATTATTATTATTATTATTATTATTATTATTATTATTATTATTATTATTATTATTATTATTATTATTATTATTAATTTTTTTTTTTTACAACAAAACCAGCATGAACCTGTTTTCTAGATTGAAAATAAGCACCGATTTCCTGAAAGAATGCCCTTCTGCATGGAGACAGAGCATCTTATATGCAACGATCGCTAAGCAGATTGTTGGATACTTTAAGGTAGTGAATGATAAAGCGTACAGAGCCGTAAAGGTGATGCAGGAATTCCATGGACGTTTAACAACAAGGAGCAAAAGAGGGAGTATTTGTTGTGTTACATTCAAGAACATAGACGGATGTTATCAGACAATAGGAAACAAACATTGAAAAGGAAATATCCAAAATGATATATATATATAATAATGCAACATATAAAATAATAGTAATACAATATTATTTAATAACTTCTTAGTGAAGGCCTATTAATATAGTGTATTCGTATGAAATGATAACAATTATAGCTATAATATAAAGATTAGTCTATATGAATAAAAACACTAGTTAAGCTTTTTCCTATTATACATTATATGTAGCAATTTTTTCATTATCCTATATATAAATATATATATATATATATATATATATATATATATATATATATATATATTAAACACTACTTTATATTTAATGTTTATATATTATATATAATATATAATATATATATAATATATATATATATATAGTATATATATATATATATATATAATAGATTATATATATATAATATATTTTTTCAGTATATATTATAATATATATATATATATATATATATATATACGAGGACTGTCTGAAAAGTATCCGACTTTTGGCTCTAAAAAATAAATTACTTACTTGATTGGATTGGGATTTTAATCCCCTTCAAAGTAGGCCCTTTGCGCATCCACACACTTAGCCCACCGTTCTTTTCACTTCCGAAAACAATTCTGGAAGGCTTCTTTTGGAATGGTGTTCAACTCCGCCGTCGCATTCTGCATTATCTCGTTTCTACTCTGAAAACAGAATCTTTTCAATAGGCCCTTCATATTCGGAAATAACCAGAGGTTGCAAGGAGCCATGTCTGGTGAGTAGGGAGGTTGGCGAACGACTGCAATTCCATGTTTCGCCAAAAAAGTCTGAATCAATTACGATGAATGAGATGGAGCATTGTCGTGATGCAACTGCCAATTTTTTGCCCTCCAGAGATCTGGTCTTTTGCGGAGAATTGCTTCACGGATTCGGAGGAGCACTTCTTGTTCTTTGATATCCGTGGAATTGTGCATCACGAGTACGCACCGGAAGGACAAACAGTGACAAAATAGGTATTATCAAGAAGTGCTTCGCCCGACTCCGTGAAGCAATTTGCCGCCAAAAGACCAGATCTTTGGAGGGCAAAAAATTCGAAGTTGCAACACGACAATGCTCCATCTCATTCTCGCATATTGCATTCAGACTTTTTTTGGTGAACAATGGAATTGCAGTCTTCGCCAGACATGGCTCTGCGACTTCAGGTTATTTTCGAAATTGGAAGAATCCATAGAAAGGATTCCGTTGTCAGAGTAGAAACGAGATTAATGCAGGAATGTGATAGAGGAGTTGAACACCAATTCCAAAAGAAGAACTCCAGAATTGTTTCGGAAGTGGAAAGAACGTGGGCTAAGTGTGTGTTGAAGGGGATTAAAGTCCCATTCCAATCAAGTAAGTAAAGTAATTTATTTTTTAGAGTCAAAGGTCGGATACTTTTTAGACAGCCCTCGATAATATATATTATATATATTATATAAATATATATATATATATAATATATACTATATATATATATATAATATATTATATAATTATATATATATATTATATATATATATAATATATATATATATATATATACTATATTACAAAATGTCCCCCTATCGTATCGGGCTAAAATTTGGAAGTGCGCTAGGTGGTTACGTAACCTCGTCGTAGACGAGGTTACGTACCCCTGTGCCTCCCGCAGGGGGCGCTGCCCCCTAAAAATTGAAATGACCGTAGAGGGTTAAAATTTGGAGATTGTATAGATGAGGTATGAGTAAGTAGGAATCGGATCCGGAGTTGGCACCAGTGCTGGCTCTGTTGAGGTGCTGGGTTAGTAAATATTTGTATAATAATACAGTATTGGTGTCTTTATATATATGTTATTGAACCAGTAGATCTCGAATATGATGGCTAAATATATTTAAATTTATCATAATTTGGACGTGCGCTAGGTGGTGAAGTTACCTCGTCGTAGACGAGGTTACGTACCCCTGCGCCCCCCGTAGGGGGGCGCTGCAACCTAAAAAAATGAAATGACCATAGAAGGGTTGAAATTTGGAGATGGTATAGATGAGGTATGAGTAAGTAGGAATCGGATTCGGATCCGGTGTTGGCACCTGTGCTGGCTCCGGTGCGGTGCTGGGTTAGTAAATATTTGTATAATAATACAGTATTGGTGTCTTTATATATGTTATTGAACCCGATAATCTTATATGATGCGTTATAAGTTCGCAATGGGTGCTGGGGACCCCCTGAGGGGGGGGGGCTTGCAGAAAAAATGAACAGAGTGCATAAGAGAAGTGGAGAAAGGAGTCGGAATTGGAGTGAGAGAAGGAGTCTGAATCAGAGGAGTCGGAGTAGACAACGGCACCGGTGCTGGAGCCGGTGCGGTGCTGAGTTAATAAATATTCGTTTAGTTCCGTAATGGTATCAAAATATATGTTTATAAGGTCGTAGAGCTCGAATATGAGGGTTGTAAGTTCGTAAAGGATGTCAGGAGACCTTCCTGAGGGGAGTCCCCAGAAGAAAATGAACGGAGCGCCAAACAGAAGAAGAGGGAGGAAGGAAGAAGGAGTAAGGATGGAGGAAGGAGAAAGAGTTTGCCCCGGCACCGGTGCTGGAGCCTGTGCGGTGCCTAGTTAGTAAACATTCGTTCAGCCTCAAACTGACATTTCTATTTTCACAATTTTCTTTTTATAAACGTAAACTAAAATATATTGTTTGCTTTTTTTTTTTTTTTTAAATTTCATTTTACATTTATTCTTTTTGTTTAAATTTTGTTTTCAATTTAAATTTTTTTATTTATTTTCAAATTTTTATTATTTTTATTTATTTTTAATTTATTTTGCTTAAAACATTTGTTTTTACTAAAAAAAATTATGCTTTTCACTTTTAAAACGTAAAAAATTTACGTTTTTACACACTCTCAAGCAGTAAATCAGTAAATCAAACCACCCTCCCCAGCACCCTCCTATCCATCCGTGATCTATTGATCTATTGATTCAAGTCATATTTTTGTATAACATAACACAAAACCTTTATTCTTTTTATGTTTATAACGTCAAAAACTTGTACTTTTACGTACCCTAAAGCAGTAAGTCAGTAAAACAGCAAATCAAACCATCCACACTACCCTTCCCACCCCTCAATGATCTATTGATTCAAGTCATATTTTGTTTAACATAACACAAAACTTTTATTTATTTTTGTTTTATTTGTTTAAATCCTTTTTGTTTTTACTAAATATTTTATTCTTTTCATGTTTATAACTTAAAAAACTTGTCCTTTGCATACCCTAAAGCAGTAAATCAGTAAATCAAATCACCCTCCCCACACCTGCGTCCCTCTCCCCACCTTACCATGATGTATTGGTCTATTGATCTATTGATCTATTATTTCAAGTCACATTTTTGAGTATCATTTCGGATAAACATAACTTAAAAAAATCGTTTTTTATACACTGATCAACGAATATATGCTATCGTAATAAAGTTTTCACATTAATAAAGCTAACATATCATCACCTGAACTAAGAATATAATGTACAACAGCAAACTTAACACAACTTAAGCCTGAATAAACTGCTATCATAAACGAAGTTCCATACTTAACAACAGTAAAGTAACTAATATAGCATACAAAAACATAACCTATTCACACTTTGTCAAGCATATCTCTAACATATCAATATTAATTTTATATTAACATAGTAATATTTAACAAAAATTTACCATAACCTTACCTAACTATCATAATACCTAACGGATAAATACAAACATAGTAAAGT
>JABUQX010006345.1:22500-35000 GCA_015478945.1 Trachelipus rathkii | reverse complement strand
ATATTTATTAACTCAGCACCACACCGGCTCCAGCACCGGTGCCGTTGTCAACTCCTACTCCTCGGACTCAGACTCCTTCTCCGACTCCTTCCTTCTCTGACTCCGATTCCGACTTCTTTCTCCACTTCTCTTATGCACTCCGTCCATTTTATCTGGGGACCCCCTTCGGGGGGTCCCCAGACACCCATTACGAACTTATAGCCATCATATTCGAGATCTACTGGTTCAATAACATATATATAAAGACACCAATACTGTATTATTATACAAATATTTACTAACCCAGCACCTCAACAGAGCCAGCACTTGTGCCAACTCCGGATCCGATCCTACTTACTCATACCTCATCTATACAATCTCCAAATTTCAACCCTCTACGGTCATTTCAATTTTTAGGGGGCAGCGCCCCCTGCGGGAGGCACAGGGGTACGTAACCTCGTCTACGACGAGGTTACGTAACCACCTAGCGCACTTCCAAATTTTAGCCCGATACGATAGGGGGACATTTTGTAATATATATATACTATATATATGTAAACATTGTACTAAACTCTATTTCTATATCTATTTTTTAATCTTATCTAATATTATATATATTATATTATATATATTATATATATATTATATATATATATATATATATTATACGAGGGCTGTCTAAAAAGTATCCGACCTTTGACTCTAAAAAATAAATTACTTACTTGATTGGATTGGGACTTTAATCCCTCCACACACACTTAGCCCACCGTTCTTTCCACTTCCGAAAACAATTCTGGAAGTCTTCTTTTGGAATGGTGTTCAACTCCTCTATCACATTCTGCATTATCTCGTTTCTACTCTGAAAACGGAATCCTTTCTATGGATTCTTCAATTTCGGAAATAACCTGAAGTCGCAAGGAGCCATGTCTGGCGAACGACTGCAATTCCATGTTTCACCAAAAAAGTCTGAATCAATTGCGATGAATGAGATGGAGCATTGTCGTGTTGCAACTTCGAATTTTTTGCCCTCCAATGATCTGGACTTTTGCGGCAAATTGCTTCACGGAGTCGGCGGAGCACTTCTTGATAATACTATTTTGTCACTGTTTGTCCTTCCGGTGCGTACTCGTGATGCACAATTCCACGGATATCAAAGAACAAGAAGTGCTCCTCCGAATCCGTGAAGCAATTCTCCGCAAAAGACCAGATCTCTGGAGGGCAAAAAATTGGCAGTTGCATCACGACAATGCTCCATCTCATTCATCGTAATTGATTCAGACTTTTTTGGCGAAACATGGAATTGCAGTCGTTCGCCAACCTCCCTACTCACCAGACATGGCTCCTTGCAACCTCTGGTTATTTCCGAATATGAAGGGCCTATTGAAAAGATTCTGTTTTCAGAGTAGAAACGAGATAATGCAGAATGCGACGGCGGAGTTGAACACCATTCCAAAAGAAGCCTTCCAGAATTGTTTTCGGAAGTGGAAAGAACGGTGGGCTAAGTGTTTTGGAGGCGCAAGGGGCCTACTTTGAAGGGGATTAAAGTCCCAATCCAATCAAGTAAGTAATTTATTTTTTAGAGCCAAAAGTCGGATACTTTTCAGACAGTCCTCGTATATATATATATATATATATAATATATATATATATTATATATTATATATATATATTATATATATATATATATATATATATATATATATATATATATATATATATATATATATATATATATAATATATATATATATATTTATATATAGTATATGAAAAGTCTGATATTTATAACTTTCATATGGAAGAATTTAATAATTAAACAAAGCATACATACTAGATCTTTATATTATAGCTAATTAAATGTTATCATTTTATAAGAATTACAATATATTAATATCCTTCATTTAAAGAAGTTATTAAATAATATTGTAATATTATTATTTTATATGTTGCATTATTATATATATATATCATTTTGGATATTTCCTTTTCAATGTTTGTTTCCTATTGTCTGATAACATCCGTCTATGTTCTTGAATGTAACACAACAAATACTCCCTCTTTTGCTCCTTGTTGTTAAACGTCCATGGAATTCCTGCATCACCTTTACGGCTCTGTACGCTTTATCATTCACTACCTTAAAGTATCCAACAATCTGCTTAGCGATCGTTGCATATAAGATGCTCTGTCTCCATGCAGAAGGGCATTCTTTCAGGAAATCGGTGCTTATTTTCAATCTAGAAAACAGGTTCATGCTGGTTTTGTTGTAAAAAAAAAAAAATTAATAATAATAATAATAATAATAATAATAATAATAATAATAATAATAATAATAATAATAATAATAATAATAATAATAATAATAATAATAATAATAATAAAGCAATTAAAGTAAATCTACTTACCAAAGAATTTATCGTCTATTCTACCAGGGGGAACAACATACCTCTTTAAATAGTTTTGACATTCTTTATTAAAATTTTGTTTGATCTTCATTTTGGTTTCAACAGTTACATTGTCATCAAGTAGCGATAAAACTGACGCTTCCTCTAATATGTATCACAAGTACTGCCTAAATTTTTTCAGAGTTGCTTCAGATATAATGGAATCAATAATCTCGAAGTATTTTAATAATTTTTAAAAACAAATCTTGATTTAGTTCTGTTTCCGCTGAATTGCACGTATACCATGGTTTTATGTAAACTTTCACAAAACATATACAACGAAACTGTAGGAACTTCGTATCTTCATTACATAACTGGAGTTCATGACTTAACAAATACATTTTTAAAGAATATATTGTTTGAGCTTGATGCATAGATCTTGGAGGATGAATTTTTAAGCTCTAGACCAAATCTCCACCCAAAAATATTATGCATAACTCAATAAGCTCAAGATAATCACTTCATAATAACTTCTTCTTAAATTCCTTATTAAGAAAGTTCAGCACTCCGAACGACCCCTTTTCTTTGAAAAATGTTTTTTTAAGAGATCTTGGTCAAAGAGATAATTATTTACATTAATACGCTTCCATTTGTCTCGGATGATTTATAAAATAGTATTTCAGAATTTTTCGTTACTTGTGGCATTTTGCATTCAAATGCGCAACGAAAAACTAATTCACATATATGATGGCGGCATGGAAAATAGAATATATATCCGTTTAACTTTTGTTCAAAAAGTACAACGACCCCATTGATATGACCTGTATTTGATGCAGTTGTGTCATTACAAAGAATCTGAACCTTAGTCTTCTATTTCCCGGTTTTTTATTTCATTCATTAACGCTTTGGTCTGTTCCCTACCTGATGAGTTTAATAATTTTAGAACTTTAAATAATTGCTCATTTTCTGTATACGAAATAACAACTGGAAGTTTTTCATCTTTTGGGTCTCTTTCATTTAAGCAAGGTAAAAGTTTACCTTCCCAGTGAAGTGTAACAAAATTTGGAATACTTTCCTGAAACGCGGATTTAATTTCTTTCTTTTACGATTCTTTCTTAGGTTTTGAAGAGCTCGTTGAAAAGTCGATCGATTTATTGAAAACTTACCAATATCGTGTTCTAGAGCTTCTGCTGTTGCCTGAAGAATATAAACAGTATCTCTTATGCTCAATTTCCATCTATCTAATGCACCGTTATCTTCGGTGTCATGATTTCTTTAGTTCCTCGTCTTTCCACACTTTCTTTTGATGCATGATCCACTGTGTGTTTTAAAACAAAATCTTCATTACTGCTTTCAGATGAACTAGAGAGATCGTCGTATCTGTATTATCTACTCCGGAGGATTAGAGAGCAGATATGATAGATGAGGTTGCTTGATTTTCTTTTACTTTTCTTTTCTCTTGTTCTTTTTTCCTTTTCTAAAAAGATTTTTTTTCAATACTACCTGAACAACCTGTCCGTTCTGGTTCCCTATGTCAAAGCAAGAAAATCTTATCTTCGATTTTAATCATTTGAAGAGCATTTGCATGGCCTAAATATCAAAAAGGTTATCCAAGTTATTTCAAAAAAAAAAATTCACATTGTCTAAATGTCTCTAAAGATTTTTTTTTTGCATATTTTTGTAGGTTTTTCCAGGTAGAATTTAAGTTCCGCAATTATTTTACGCTATTAGGAATATACTTATCAGAATTCTTGCTTTTTAACAAATTATTTCACATTCGCACACAACTAAATTTGTGCTTTCACTGAGTGTAAGCCTAGTATCTCTCATATTATAAAATAAACCGAATAATACTTGTCGATTAGATGGTAGTTTAGCTTCAGTTACTGGGTGGTTCGGACCTCCAACTAAAACACGTGTATATTACCACTTCGCAATTTATGAGGCATAATTAAGAATAATGTAGAGTCACGGAATCAAACGTATCATCCTAACGTAACTGACAATAAGAAACTGAGGATGAACGTTAGCGCAGTACAGAAATATGAGCAAGCAAAAATACGAATTGGCAACACAAGTCGGCATGGTTGACAAATTTCAGTAATGCTAAAATTAAAGAGAACAACGTTTTACATGTAAGAGATTAAACATAGAGGGTATGCGTCCAAACATTTTGATATCAAAAAAATAAAGGACAACCTAAATTTATATATATATATATATATATATATATATATATATATATATATATATATATATATATATAATATAATTTATATATATAATTTTTAAAAAATATATATATCAGTATTATATATATATATATATATATTATATAAGTTAATATAATATATATAATATATATAATATATATTATATATGTAATATATATATAACTACTATATATTATATATATATATATTATATATATAATAATTACTATATATATATATATATATAGGATCATGGTTTTGAATTTATCAGCTTCCACCTTCATATACATATAATGGGACAATAGATCGGCATATAATTAACTTTAAATACACGTTAATAATAGCGCAAAATAATACTAAATATTTGACCTTCATATTTAAAGGATTAGAAACAAAATCTTACAGCACGAAAACCTCCTGCTACGAGGGCCCGGGCAATATCACAATCTCGAATTCTCTGCTTTGGCTTTGTCCCAGTTGGGGCTCTGGTCAGTAACATTTGAAATCTTTAGGCATCTGCTCCCGGGCCCTGAAGGGCGTGGGGGATCTTTAAAGCTATTTTTACTGATGTTATAGTTTAGTTAGTTACAAGGGAATTTTATATAGAATGATTCACCAATCATTGTAAAGAGATGTACACGGGTGAGGTTAGCAAATTGCCTCGTACATAGGTGCACACTCACTATGACATACATGCAAATGTTTACATAACCATCCCTACACATGTAAATATATTTTTTTATTATATTTCGAGATAAATCGTTGTTTGACTGCCATTAAAGCTGATTTTGTCTTCAAAAGCATGCATAGACGCGTGAAGAATATTGTGAGAAGCTTTGAACAATGTCAAATAAGCAAGGTCGGAAGGAAAATAAACCCCATCTATGGAAAATATAGAGAAGTCAGTCATAAGTTCCAGACAATGAATGCAGATATACTTAAATTACCATCCTGTCTGGGTTATAAATATTTATTTACCCTGGTAGAGAGATTCTCACATTACGTTTGGGCCTTCCCACTTAAAGATATTACTAAAGAAACAGTAGTGAAAGTGCTCATCCACGAAATATTCCCTCATGTTGGTGTACCTGACAATTTGGTCACAGACAGCGGAGCCAATTATACGTCTCATTTGTTTCAGAGTGTGTGTCGGCTGCTAGGCACATGCCATACCACGACTGCGAGGTATAATCCACAGGCAAATTGAAGGTACAAATTTTCCACAAGACCCTCCTAAATTGTATGAGAACTATGTTGCATGAACCAGAAATGAGAGAGCAGGAGTGGCTCGATATTTTACCATATGTTTTTTTTGTCATCAGACAGGCTCCGATCGCTGAAAGCGGCATTAGTGCTATTAAACTCATGTATGACCAAAATATAAACATACCAGGAGGACTATTAGATGCCAATGTACCAGACCGACCCATAACCTATGAAAATTACATTGAAAATTGACAGGATTGATGGCTAAGCCACTTGATAAAAGAACAAATATCCGAAATCGGAATATATTCCTTCCCCGAAATTTGAAAGATACAAAATATCTATTAATAAAGAATCAACAATATAATATTGGGAAGCTTGAGGCAAAATATAGTGGGCCCTATCGTGTGGTCAAGATCACTAATAATAATGCCCACATAATAAAGGATAATAAAGTAGTAGTAGAAAATCTTAGAAATGTAAAAATCTTTTATAGCCTTGTTAACTCTCCATCAGAAAAAGAAAAGCGAAATTGATAAATGAAAAAGAAAGAGAAATGAGAAACAGGGAAAGATGGCTCTTGAGGAAGAAAGAGTGGAGACGATCTTATAATAATTATTACGAGAACAAATTAAAAATTTGTTAAAGTGTGGTATTTATTCAAAATTGTAGTTCTTTACTCTCTCTCAAGTAGTTTTTCCTCTGTCTTATTCTACTTTCCTTTGAATTTATTGTAAATGTAGGAAAGGAGGATGTAGGAAATGTGAAACGATAACCCTTTTGCTTCACAAATGGATTATAAGGTTTCACATGTCTTTAGCCTTAACAGCTCATATCTATATATAGTGGAAATTTACATGTGTAGGGACGGTTATGTAAACATTTGCATGTATGTCATAGTGAGTGTGCACCTATGTACGAGGCAATTTGCTAACCTCACCCGTGTACATCTCTTTACAATGATTGGTGAATCATTCTATATAAAATTCCCTTGTAACTAACTAAACTCATAACATCGAGTAAAACAGTTAAAAGCATCCCCCACGCCCTTCAGGCGGGAGAGATGCCTAAAGATTCAAATGTTACTGGCCAGAGCCCCACTGGGACAAAGCCAAGCAGAGATTCGGGATTGTGTGCCGGCCCCTCGTAGCAGGAGGTCGTGCTGAAGATTTTGTTTCTAATCCTTTGATATGAAGGTCAAATATATTAGTATTATTTGCGCTATTATTAACGTGTATTTAAAGTTAATTATATGCCGATCTATTGTCCCATTTATCATATATTCAACATCCATTTATATGATTGTCACATGTCAAATATCATTTTGCATTCAGTTTAAATAAACAATAAACGACCGATCTCTCATTTACACACCCAACTATTGATTTATATTTAGTAATTAATCGGCTTCGAGTATCTCAGCTTAGAAATTTTGGTGAACCCCATTTGTAACATAAGAAACCCCCCCTTCTTGATAGGTGCATCCTTGTATTAACATTGTTTTAATTACTTGTAATTGATCACCGTCAAATGAAGTTAAAAATTGTGAAAAATAACTGTGAATTTAAACCTGTTCTAAATATAAATCGGTGTGTGTGATAAACTTAAAATATTATTTGTGTTAAACAAATTGTGATCAGTTTCGTGAATTAAACTGTGTATTAAAAATTTAATAGAAGAAATCCCATAATTTGAAGAAAGTGAAACAAAAATATTCGTTGCTCAAACTGAACGAGCGATCAAAATTGTCCAAGCAACGCCTAAAATTCAAAACGATCTGAAAGAACCCATTGAACTTTTAAACGACCGTTGGAAATAGGCATCAAAAGTTTGTAAACAAAACTCTCATTGTTAAGTGAAAATATCGTCGCTGCCAAAAAGCTATCGCATAAGACAAAGCCAAGTAGGGCTAAAATTTCTCCCACCAACGGGAGGGGAAGAAAAAAGTCAAATGCCCCACAAACTGCTCTGTCTCCACGAGAGAGAGAGCCTCAATCCCTTCTTCATCCGAAGCAGAGCCACTTGAGTCACCCAAGACCTCAAAATCCCGATCAACAACAACAAGAACAGGTCGACTCAGAGACTACCAGTCACCTTTGAAAAAGTATAGTCATTTGACCTCCAGCCAACTACCTCTGCATTCGACCCTATGGTGATGATCGTTATCTGGGAGGCCGAGAGCGTCAGTCCACATCACTCTTATATGTATTGATAGAGTCTATTAGGACCATGACGAGACTTTAAGGAGATTATTAGCGAGAATGAGCGGGAGTTCTCACGGGCAAGAGAGGAGTCTTCTTCGTTGCAGAGATTATGCTCTTGTCAATGGAGCGCGTACGCGTCACCAATGATGATATCGAGAAAAACCTATTTACCGAGCATTGAGCAACGAATCAAAAAAGTCCTATTAAAAAGGGAATGCACGAAGATGACTACCCCAGCGAATATTGAATAGAAGTGAAGGACGTCCTTAGGGCGTAGAAATTTCGATTTATTGGTTGAAAACAACTCAAACTTTTCATCGAACTATTTCTAGAAGAACTTCCTACAAACGTTCAGATGAGCCTTTATACCCTGGCTGAAGACAAAAACCTACACAGAATGGTCAGAGTTGCCGACGATCTGTTTAAAAATTTTATACGAAAAGAAAAAAAATTTCAACCCTCAACGAACGAAGATTATTGGGGAAAAGTAAATCTAATGCGAGAGAGGAAAGGCTTATTCGACGCTGACTCCCAAAACAGAGAGAGTCACTCGTATAGAGAGGAACGTCCACAAAACTCCACCAGCCACGATCCTGAGAAAATCTCTAGCCAGTTGGAAGAAATGATGAAAGCCATAAAAGACCTGGCTGACACTGTCGGGCTGCTTGTGAAAGAAAGAAAGCCTGCAGCAGAAGACCGAAATATGAGCCGAGGACGAAGTCTGGGCCGAAAGTCAAGATACAATAACAATGCTTTGGACAATATCACAAACGACTATTGTTATTGCCACCAACGCTTTCTCCACAAAGCTTACCGCAGTGAATCTGAACATTGTCCCCTTTATCCCCTACTCTATGCTTCTGGGGAAGTGAATGCCAACCAACCTACGAACTCGCAGGCGGGAAATGCCTTAAACGGCTGCACTCAATGCCATCTGGAGTCAGCCGAGAAATTTTAAAGTCACAAACCAGATTAGTGACCTTTCATCCTGAGGTAGTAGTAATAAATGAAAATGAATTAATTATTAATAAAAACAATGTTGCATCGAACTTTGATCATATTAATGCAACAAATAACTCTTTAAAAATTATAAATAAAAACAATACGGAAAATATTAATAATAATAATGAAAATAATAATACTACTACTGCTACTACCACTACTACTACTACTACTACTACTACTACTACTACTACTAATAATAATAATAATAATAATAATAATAATAATAATAATAATAATAATAATAATAATAATAATAATAATAATAATAATAATAATAATAATAATAATAATAATAAAAATAATAATAATAGCAATAATAATATTGACAATAATCAAACTAATATTGAATATAAAAATGTTGTATATGAAACCAATAAGAATGTAGATGATAGTGGTATAATAAATTTACATACAAATTCTATAAGAAGTGTTGGAAGTATACCACACAGATTTACCGACAAAGTACGGTACAGAAATATGAACCTCGATAAAAAGGACATTGTAGTCAATGTGAATGTACCGAAATCGAAGGAAGATGTCGGTCAAGAGAAAAATGGCAATGTACAAATAAAAGATTTTTTAGGGTCTGTTCGACTATCGCTTGCTAGTTATACCTTATTTAATGATATTTCATGTAATCTTATGCCGGATATAAAGACAGGTAAATCTCATGAGACAAGTATCTTCCTAGGTTTGGTCGATAACAGTTTCAAAAACGAGAAATGCTATCGCATTGAAAAAGTTTTTGACGGAGACCAGATCGGGAAGAAAGCTTGTGAGATGAGTAACTTGCAATTATATCAGGTGTATGATGTATTAAATAATAGGGAACTCATTGTTGACACAGGTTCAATGTTCAATATCTTGCAAGCGAATGCTCTTGCAAGGCGGAAGATCCCAATCGGTCATATGGTGACCGCTAATAATACTAAAATTAATATTTATGATGTAAAAACTATTAAATTTAATGTAAATTTGGGAAGGAATTATGTTGATGATTTCTATATTGCTGACGTAGAGGTAAACATCTTGGGTCTTCCGTTTCTTAAACGTTTCAATTTAGGTGTAAACTTTAAAAATGACATTTTGATAGATCCCACTACAAATAAAACTATAAAATTGATTAGAAATAGTAATATTAAGGAAAAATTTGTGCATGAAATTTCATCTCCCTTTGCACCCCTTTCAACCTCTCCTCCGCATGTTCCTAGTATTACTGTCTATTATAATGATTTGTTATTGGAAAACAAAGATTTATTTCTTAATCCTTATATAACAGAAAATAATTATATAAAGAGTAAACAAAATGAAAGATGGAGAGAGATATTTAAAAATTATAAAGGTAAAACAAGCTGCGTGAACTCAGCATTAATAAATAAAGAAGGTCATAAAACGGTAAATGAAGAAGACGCTGTCATACCTGAAAGAATATTAATAGAATTAGCTAATACATATCCATATAAAGCCAACATAAAGGGGCCTCCGATAGCTATGAGAGCCAGAAGGATACCTCATAAATTATATAATCAAACAAGAGCTGAATCTAATAATTTGATTGCAACTGGCGTGTTAATAAGAACTAATTCCGCTTGGTCATTCCCTGTCTCAGTCATCGAAAAAAGTAACAATCGAGTGAGGTTAATTTCAGACCTCTGTGAATTAAATAAAAGGGCTGAACCGGAATCTTACGGTCTTTCGACTTTGCAGGATGCAATATTCTCCTTGCAAGGTTGCAACTATTTCAGCAAGATTGACATGACGCAGGCCTTCTATGGAATTCCATTACATGAAGACAGCATAAAGTACTTTACCATCACCAGCAATCTCGGAAACTTTAGTTATTCCTGTTTACCTATGGGTTATCAATCGTCACCCTTTATATTTCAACTTTTCGTCAACATCTTCCTTCAGGATATAGATAATAATCAAGTGTATATGGATGATATTTTAGTGTATACTAAGACCGAAGAGGAACACAAGATTGTCCTTGAAAAGGTGTTTAAGCGGCTACAATACTTATATATATTAGCCTAAACCCCTGTAAATGTCAAATAGGGGAGAGGGAAATCAATTATTTGGGCTACACTATCAATGAAGATGGAGTCCGACCTAATTATGAAAAAATAAAGGAAATCCTAGAAGTACCAAAACCTAAAACAATAAGAGATTTAAGAGCCTTTTTAGGAAGACTTGGGTTTTACCGAAACACTTTAGTATGCTGGGTGGATATAATAGCTCCATTAAATTTATATCTACATGGAAAACCGTACTCTAGGAGAATAATAATATGGAATGAAGCGGCAGACAAAGCTTTTGAAAACGCAAAGAAAGCCATCCAGCATGCCTCCACCTTAACATATCCTGGTATGGCTGGACCAATAAAGATCATAGTGCATGCCACTCAAGTAGCAATTGCAAGCGCAATATTATCAAATGATAAAGAAAGTCGGCCTATCGCATTTTATAGCAGCGTTTTATCTCCGACTGAACAAAAATATGATTATGCAATTAAATTACTTGCGTGCTTGAATAAAGTTCTTTTAAAATACGGTTATCTCGTTGTAGGTCGGAAAATTGCAATTGAAACGACTTCTAGAGAACTAATAAACAGATATAAACGAGTCAACTATTCTAAAAATCAAAATGTCCGTGAGATACGGCAGTTAAATTTTATTAGCACATTCAAACCAACATGGCAAATAATCCCTTCTAAAAATAACCCCTTATCTGTATACCTTCTAGAAAACGAGATAATTGCAAATGCAGAAGATTGCAATGAAGAAAAAGGGGCGTGGCCTCAAAATGACTCGGCCAATAGCAGCACGCCTGCTTTACAAAAAGAGAACGGGATTAGTTCCTCAGCAAGCGTCTCGGCCAATCAGAGCGCTGGACAAAAACTCGAAATGAATGAACTTGAAAGTGGATCTTTAAACGCAGTTTGGAATGTGCCTCTACCAGATGAGTTAAAAGGCTGGTCCCACAGGAATTTAGACAGCGAGACCGCACGCGACTAAACCACAACTATGAAAGAAAGGATTCAGACAGTCTCTTTAAAAACGTCTGACCCACATTCCACAGACACTATGCATTCTTACGATGGAAAAATCTCAAATTCGGATGAATCACCTCCCTCAATTGATAAGCGGATAGTTATAGAGAATAAATTGTTAAATGGATATAAAACTCCAAGTGTATACAACGAAGCTGTGTGTAAGAGAAGCGAAGATTCAATAGAGATAAAAATGGTAAATTTAGTCAAGAAAGCGCATGTAGAATTGATAAAGCGATTCAAAAAGGAAATAGATTATAAAAGTATTATGATAAATCAACAAACTGATAAATACATACAAACATTGTTATTAGATAAAACTAAAAGCTCTCTTATTATTGAAAAGCAAAGGTTTTGGTATCAAAAAGAAGAACTTCAATTATATGTGGATATCTCATTGAATTATGCCAGGATATTACTGCCAAATGATAATATCGACGAGGTGATAAAATTAACCCATCTCC
>JABUQX010006345.1:12500-15000 GCA_015478945.1 Trachelipus rathkii | reverse complement strand
AAAATAAATTGTTCGACTCCGACTCCGACTCCGACTCCTTAAATTCAAATTTGGATTTTTCGAACTCCGACTCCGACTCCGACCCATTAAACACAAAATTTTCGACCCGACTCCGACTCCGACTCCAACTAAACAAAAATTTTCGACTCCGACTCCGACACCTTTGGAGCTCGCGACTGCAGAGGTTTGACGAGAGAGTTAATGTTGTGTTCGTGTTATCTTCTCTCGACTCTCGACTGTTGTGCGCGGTTCTGGTGTTGGTTTGGCTCGATCTGTGTTTCGCATAGTCAAATTCAAATTTGACTCTGACTCAGCTTTGTGGCTACAGAGTTACAGTAAAAACATTTTTTTGTTTTTCAACTATTTTTTTTTCGCTTTGATCTTTTTGAGAATAATTATAAGTGATAGTGTATGGTTGCCTTGACTTTGTTATCGGATGGAGTATCGTATACTTCCGCGAGAAGTGGCTATTGAGTGGCGGTGAGAAATGGTACGTAGTTAGAATGGGTTATGATAAGATGCTTGGGCGGGGTGTGTTGGCAACACATGTGCGATGAACAAAGTAATAGTTTCAGTTTCGGAAATCATATGTTATAAACGTAATTATATTGATGCTTCAATGGATTTGTTTTTGATGTTTTTGATTATAGAGGATAACGTATTTGGTGTGCGGTAAGGTTGATATTTGAAGGAACATTTGTTTGAGAGTATCTTTTGGCAGGTCTCGTGATAGTGGTAGGTGTTAAAAGTTAAGTTAAAATCAAAATAGCTTTAGATTACTTTTTGTTCGTATGTGATATGTATGTGTATGTAGTATTAGGTTGTTGTGAATTTAGTGATTGAGGTTGTTGTGGGGTATTAGGTGATATATTTGTTAGTATGTGGTTTGTTTTTTGGTGTTATTGTGGTTAGAGTGAGTAGGTAGTATAGGTTGGAGGTGGTTTATCGGGTGTGTTGTAGTTTAGTTTTTATTTATGGAGTGAGTGGTTTATAGTTATGTTTTGAGTGTGTGTTATTAGGGTTGTGGTTTATTTGTGTGTGTTTTGATGGTTAGTGGTTGTATGTTAGATAGGTGGGTATTGTGGCTATATATATATATATAATATATATATAAATATTATATATATAATATATATATATAATATATATATATTATATATTATAGGTTAATAATATGGCGGAGTGAGGCAGGGATCTGTTATGTCCTCCTTGGTTAATTCAATTTGTATATGGATGGGGTATGAAAGATTTAGAGATAGGGTGGCATGAAATGGTGTTAGAATGATGGAGAATGGAAGGTGAGTTTAGGGTGTGTCCTACCCATTATATGCGGATGAATTTTTTTTGTGTGGTGGAATCTCAAGAGAGTTTGAGAGGATTGGTAGAGAGATTTGGTCAGAGTGTGTAAAAGGAGGGTTTGAAGTAAACGTTGATAAGAGTAAGGTTATGTTGTGAGTGAGGACAGTCCCCATCATGAAGTTATGTTAGATGGTGAGCAGATGAAACAAGTGTCTTGAGTTTAGATAATTTAGATATATTGTTGATGAAAAGGGAACGATGAATGCAGAGTGTGTAGGAAAGTTGGTGAAGGGCAGGAAGGTGGCTGGTGCAATTAAATCGTTGGTGGATGTGAAAGGACTAAGTCTTGAAGTGCGCTAGGGTCTTTCATGAGGGTATGTTGTTACCTGTTGTAATGTATAGTAGTGAGACTATGGTGTGGAAATAAGAGGTATAGATCTAAAGTACAATGTGTTCAGATGGACAATCTTAGGGGTGTGTTAGGTGTGAGAAGAATTGATAAAATGAGAAGTGAACGTATTAGAGAATTATGTGGTGTGAAGAAAGGGATAAATGAGAGATAAATGAAAGAGCGTTGAGATGGTTTGGTCATCGGTAAATGATGGATGACAGCCGGTTGGTTAAAGGATGTATAGTGGTGAGTGTGTTGGGAATTCGACAGGCTGGGAGACAGAAGAAAAAAGTGGATTGAGTCAGTAAAGGAAATGTCTGCAGGAGAAATGTGAAGTTTGGCAGAGGCGAGAAGAAAGGTGCATGATAGAGAGAATCGGCGGGGTTTTGTGAGGGGTATGGTTGTGGCCCACCTGGTGGCAAGGGATGAAACCTATCACTGCATATGCAATGGTGAGGTCCGTCGCGTCCTATGAAGCTCTAGGGTGGATTTTCTGACTTAAGACGACGAGGTCTCACTAATAGGTATAGAGGGGCATAAGGCTGGACTTTCTTTTCACTTGTGTCATATTCTTCTACTAACTTTTCTTTTGCGATGCATGTCACGCACCTTACCCAGTCTTGGGAGATGATGAAGATGATGTTGATGATGATGATATGATATATATAATTATATATATATATATAGTATTATATATATAATATATATATATTAATAATATAATTATATATATATATATATATATACATATATATATATATATATAATATATATATATATATATTGCAAAATTGCAAGAAAACAAAATGA
>JABUQX010006345.1:0-2500 GCA_015478945.1 Trachelipus rathkii | reverse complement strand
ATAGTAGTATCTGGACAGGCTGAGAGATCCCCAAAGGTCACGGGTGGCTAGCTGAGAGACTTCACTTTTCCCACGGCGGTGCGTTGATCTTAATAGAATAAGTTTCATTTCTCAATAAAGGCTTAAAAATTACTATTATCATTATCCTTATCCCTATCATTATCACTAATGTTGCTGTTGTTGTTGTTGTTGCTGTTGTTAATTATTAATATTATTATTATTATTATTATTATTATTATTATTATTATTATTATTATTATTATTATTATTATTATATTATTATTATTAATATATATATATATATATATATATATATTATATAAATATATATATATATTATAATAATATATATTATATATATATATATCAACTATAATTATATATATATATATATATATATATATTATTATATAATATATATATATATATAGCTGAGATACTCGAAGTCGATTAATTACTAAGTATAAATCAATAGTTGGGTATGTAAATGAGAGATCGGTAGTTTATTGTGTTTATTTAAACTGAATGCAAAATGATATTTGACATGTGACAATCATATATATGGATGTTGAATATATGATAAATGGGACAATAAATCGGCATATAATTAACTTTAAATACACGTTAATAATAGCGCAAATAATACATGACCCTGTCACTAATATAGTTGACCTTTATGTCAAAGGATTAGACACAATATCTTCAGCACGATCTCCAGCTAAGAGGGGCCGGCACACAATCCCGAATCTTTGCTTGGCTTTGTCCCAGTCGGGCTCTGGCCAGTAACATTTGAATCTTTAGGCATCTCTCCCGCCTGAAGGGCGTGGGGGATGCTTTTAACTGTTTTACTCGATGTTATGAGTTTAGTTAGTTACAAGGGAATTTTATATAGAATGATTCACCAGTCATTGTTAAGAGATGTACACGGGTGAGGTTAGCAAATTGCCTCGTACATAGGTGCACACTCACTATGACATACATGCAAATGTTTACATAACCGTCCCTACACATGTAAATTTCCACTATAGAACTGGTGACCTTGGAAGGCTAAAGACATGTGAAACCTTATAATCCATTTGTGAAGCAAAAGGGTTATCGTTTCACATTTCCTACATCCTCCTTTCCTACATTTACAATAAATTCAAAGGAAAGTAGAATAAGACAGAGGAAAAACTACTTGAGAGAGAGTAAAGAACTACAATTTTGAATAAATACCACACTTTAACAAATTTTTAATTTGTTCTCGTAATAATTATTATAAGATCGTCTCCACTCTTTCTTCCTCAAGAGCCATCTTTCCCTGTTTCTCATTTCTCTTTCTTTTTCATTTATCAATTTCGCTTTTCTTTTTCTGATGGAGAGTTAACAAGGCTATAAAAGATTTTTACATTTCTAAGATTTTCTACTACTACTTTATTATCCTTTATTATGTGGGCATTATTATTAGTGATCTTGACCACACGATAGGGCCCACTATATTTTGCCTCAAGCTTCCCAATATTATATTGTTGATTCTTTATTAATAGATATTTTGTATCTTTCAAATTTCGGGGAAGGAATATATTCCGATTTCGGATATTTGTTCTTTTATCAAGTGGCTTAGCCATCAATCCTGTCAATTTTCAATGTAATTTTCATAGGTTATGGGTCGGTCTGGTACATTGGCATCTAATAGTCCTCCTGGTATGTTTATATTTTGGTCATACATGAGTTTAATAGCACTAATGCCGCTTTCAGCGATCGGAGCCTGTCTGATGACAAAAAGAACATATGGTAAAATATCGAGCCACTCCTGCTCTCTCATTTCTGGTTCATGCAACATAGTTCTCATACAATTTAGGAGGGTCTTGTGGAAAATTTGTACCTTCAATTTGCCTGTGGATTATACCTCGCAGTCGTGGTATGGCATGTGCCTAGCAGCCGACACACACTCTGAAACAAATGAGACGTATAATTGGCTCCGCTGTCTGTGACCAAATTGTCAGGTACACCAACATGAGGGAATATTTCGTGGATGAGCACTTTCACTACTGTTTCTTTAGTAATATCTTTAAGTGGGAAGGCCCAAACGTAATGTGAGAATCTCTCTACCAGGGTAAATAAATATTTATAACCCAGACAAGATGGTAATTTAAGTATATCTGCATTCATTGTCTGGAACTTATGACTGACTTCTCTATATTTTCCATAGATGGGGTTTATTTTCCTTCCGACCTTGCTTATTTGACATTGTTCAAAGCTTCTCACAATATTCTTCACGCGTCTATGCATGCTTTTGAAGACAAAATCAGCTTTAATGGCAGTCAAACAACGATTTATCTCGAGATGCCCCTGGAGATGGGTTAATTTTATCACCTCGTCGATATTATCATTTGGGAGTAATATCCTGGCATAATTCAACGAGATATCCACATATAATTGAATTTCTTCTTTTTGATACCAAAACTTTTGCTTTTTAATATTAAGAGAGCTTTTAGTTTTATCTAATAACAATGTTTGT
>JABUQX010006344.1:52500-56120 GCA_015478945.1 Trachelipus rathkii | reverse complement strand
GAGAGTAGGTTTCTTTCAATATTTTTCTTCAGTTTTTTTAGAAATATTTGTTGGTAACTTGATTACAACGTAAGCATGCTTGATTTATTATATACATATTTAATAATTTTTATGTAATACTAGTTTAATATTTAGCAGAATTTGTTTGGTAATTTGTTATTGTTTTTAGTTGTGCATCTCAATCTTTTAAATACTAAATTATTATATTATTATTCATTTATATTTTCATATATATATAATTATTATATTATATGTTTATATAATTATATTATATTATTATTATATATTATATATATTATTTATATATGATATATAATATATATATATTGGTTGTGAAAATTGGTTTAATTTTTTTTTTTTTAAAAGTTTTTTTGTATTTTTTAAATTACTTTTTTTTTGTTTTAAAGTTTAAATTATAAGTAGTACAAACCCCTTTAGGGGTAAATATTGACCTATTTTTAATCAGATTTATATTTATATATATATAGTATATATATATATATAATATAATTATATATATATATTATATTAATTATATATATATGGTTGAGTTAAGAACGTATGTCGGAAGTTAAAGTAATGAACTAAGTATTTTGAGAAATTTAATTTTTTCCTTTTTTTTGTAAAGTTGAACCGAAAAAAAGAAGAATAAATTTGGAAAAAGAGCGCTTCACTGATTATGATATTGTATATATATCTATATATTATATGATATATATAATATATATTATATATAATTCATATATATATAATGGTGATATTTGGTTTAAAAACACAACTATCATCGATCCATATTCAAAACTACGTAGCTACGGAAAAGGAATACTTTGTTGGAATCGGCAAAATTTATTGCGGAAACTGTAAAAAAAAAATCATATCTAAAAACTACATACTAAGCGAAAAGGAATACATTTTTGGATTTGTAATTTTAGTTAAGCAAAATGTAAAAAAAATAATAATAAATAAATAATTTGCTATTTTTTTTTAGGAGCAGGGGACGACTATATATATATTATATTATTATATATATATATATATATATATATATATATATAATTATTCTATATAGTTATTTTTAAAGAAAAAAAAATTAGGGGGCTCGGGCCGACGGGGAACACAGGGGGGGACGTTGTCCATACCTGTAGGGGAGGGGCGGAGGAACCCGCGACACCCAATACCAATGAGCGGGGGTTCCGGAGACCTCCGAGGGGGGGATTAGTCCTACCCCGTAGTTCCCCAAGCGAGCAGCCCCGATCTGCCATCGGTGCGGGATACCTTGGGTTATTCTTTAGTAAAAAAAAAAGCAAATTTAATAGAAATTATTTATTTACGAGTAACATAAAAGGTTAAATGGCTGTCTAATAATGATTACTATAATTATTACAATATATTTTTATTTTTTTATTGTTTTTTACATTTTCCTATCTAAATTTTACGCAGAATTCTAATGTATTCCTTTTGCTGTTGCATTTGTTAGTTTTTGAGATAATATATATATATATTATATCTATATATATATATATATATATATATATATTATATTTATATTATATATATATATTTAATATATATATATAGTATATTATATTTTAACATTTCCGCAAAATTGGACCAGCATTTCAGCAATGTATTCCTTTTCCTGTAGTCTTATTGTAGTTTTGAGATAGAAAGGGAAAAGTCCTGAATATTGATACATAAATATTTTCATTATATTTTCCAATAAAGAAAAGTAACTATTTAGGAACTTTTTGTGCTAAAAATCCATGCTAGAACCAAATCTGATACAACATCAATGACACAGCATTTAGCGATAATTATTGCAGTTAAATTTAAATCAAAGTTGCTTGAAACCAGCGAAATCGCTCAAAAAGAACATACTTGCTACGAAAGATAATAAATATCTTAAAGGGAAAATGAAACAATTGGAATGAATAAAAAACTTGTCTTACATACAAAGTAAATGATAATTTGTTAAGGACATTTAAAACAAAGTGAAATAGAAAAGTCTAAGTAGCATCGAAGATAAACTTTAAATTTTTTTATTAAACTAATAACTTTTAATTATGCTTTACAAACTTTTGTTACATAAGTCAAATTTAAAAGAAATTAATTGATAGCCTAATGTTTTGTACGTTAGTGTGAAGTGAAAAAATATATATATCAAATTCTTTTTATTTTTGTCCATTATCTTTTAAAAAAAATTTTTTCCAAAATGATTCGTATTATTTTTCAAAATGATTAGTATCGTTTTCGTAGTGCGAGGACACAAGTTTAGACATTTACATCTATATATATATATATATATATATATATATATATATATGGTTCTTTTCCTTTAAAGCCCACATCGATATATCGATTATTTTTTTTAAACTTACTCCAATCCTTTATTTATAAATATTAAATAATTTTTTTTTTAATAAAATTTTAAGTTCATTTTCATTTTTTTTTTTTTTTTTTTTATATCTTTGTATTAATTTTTAAAGGTTTTATCTCAAAACATATTTCAGATGTTGAAACCTGTTTTTATAGTAATTTTGAACTCCTTAAAATTAAGGCTTTTCTTAATTTTGACATTAACATTTTCAACTCTTAAAAGTACTTTTTTGTTAAGCCTCAACAATTTGAAAATTTAGGTTAGGTTATGGTTACTTACGTAAGTTATCTTTCAGCTACAGCAAAATTAAAGAATAATGATTATAATAACTATTATTGGGGTTAAATAGTTTCTGCATGATTCACCATAATGTTTTATTCATTGTTTTGATTTTAGAAACTTTGGACTGAAACCCTGACTTTGTTTCTCTTTAACATTTTTGAGTTATTATTAAATTTCTTTCTTAAAAAAATGGTAAATATATAATTAGCTCTAAGAAAACAAAAACATTTTCAAAGGTTTTTCCGAAACAGTTTTAAGTGTCGAGAAGAATATAGGCAAACCTTCTTAACTCTTTTTAACGGAAGCCTAAGCAAAGGAAATTATTTTAAAAATTTCTGTTCTGTCTGTAAATAATTTTTTTTTTTAGTTATTTAAGGTTATGATAAGATCTGTTTAGTATACCTAAATTTACTCTGTGAACAAGTGTTCACCATCTGATATGGAAAAAACATCTTACCATCTTAAAGAGGAATGAATTGGAGAATGGAGCAAATATGCTTCGAGCAATGAAAATGGAAAAATAACAATCTTGTGTTTAATAACAAATAAATTTTTTGTTTGAAATAATTACGAAATTAACGTGTTAATAACTACAAAATTTTATATAACATTATTGGTGGTGTGATGCATCAAAATGTAACATATTAGTTCTTTTGAGAAACAGTTGCTTTATTTTCGATGCTAATTGAGTATATGAAGATGGATATTCGGCACGCCCAGTTCTTTTGAAGATTTTCTTCGCAGAATTCTAGGGCGACAATGCTAGCAACCCGGCCCTTTACTTTCTTGCTTGAACTACTCCAGGACCAGCATCGGAGGCTTATGATCTTAGAAGCACGATCTTCTAGATAGCTCTGGGAAGGAGTTTCGATGGGAAATGGAAGAAGATTCTAGATCCACTGAAAGGGTGAATGAAGCCCTACCTTAGAGTATATTATAAGTGAAGGACTAACATCGGAAA
>JABUQX010006344.1:15000-45000 GCA_015478945.1 Trachelipus rathkii | reverse complement strand
AAAGACCTGATGATTCAATTTTTTTGCTCCTCACCTAAACTATTACAGACACCACTTTACATATTTATCTAAAATTAATAATTTTTTGAAAAGAACTAGATTAAAAATTTTGTTGCTCCGCTTTAGTTCGTTGAAAATGTTAATTTTGTTTCATTATATAGTATGATTTTCATTTTAAATTAACCATTCAGTAAATTAAAATATTTTATGAAGAATTTGATTAATTTGGTAGCTACCACTTAATAAAACTCTGGTCTCAACATCTTTCTTTACACACAAATTTTTCTAGAACTTTATGGGAGTTGTTCTATTGAAGTTTTAAGCCTTCTTCTTAGTCTCTTCTTCTCATTTCTTCTTTTCCTTTTCTCCCAGCTGTTTTTATTGCATCAAACACAGACGACAGTCAGCAATAATATAAAACAGTATATATATATATATATAATATATATATATATATATATATATATATATATGATATATATATATTATATATATAAAAAATATATATATATATATATATATATATATATATATATATATATATATAATAATATATATATATTATTGGGAAAGATGTATTTCATTAACAGCAAAAATTTCTTCATTTCAATTCTCATATCTCAAAAACTACAATAGCTACAGGGAAAAGGAATACATTGCTGGATGCTGGTCCAATTTTAGTGTGGAAAATGAAAAAAAAAAAAATATATCAAAAACTACAATAGCTACAGCGAAAAGGAATACATTTTTGGAATCCTGGTAAAATGTTAGATAGGAAAATGTAAAAAAAAACAAAAAAAAATTATTGTTAATAATTATAGTATTTGGTATTTGGGTGTCGCGTGGGTTCCTCCGCCCCTCCCCTACGGGGTATGGAAAACATCCCCCCCCTGTGTTCCCCGTCAGCTCAAGCCCCCTACATTGCTGTGTAATACCTTTACAAATAATTATATATATATATATATATATATATATATATACCGATATATATATATTATATAATATATAAGATGTGATATATAAATTATATACTATTATATATATATATATATATATATATATATATATATATATATATATATATATATATATATATATATATAGTATATATATATATATTATATATATATATATATATATATATATATGTAAAGGTGAGCATGAAAGACAAATTCAGCTGGTCATTCGCTGTAGTCCAGTTGGAGGCGAGCACGAAGAAACAAGGATATATTGATGTTACTTTATTATATACAAATATTGAATATGAAATATATACTAATGCTAATATTAATTTTCAGTAAATGCTGAAATAGAAAGATAATAAATTATAAATTGATATTACAAATATAGATAATCTAGATCTTACTTATAAATCATTTGTTTAATAAATACTCACATGTACAAAAACTGTTGAGAAATAATAAAAAAATAAACAAAGTAAAAAGATCGTCTACAACTACAAATATTCAAAGAAATACACAAGTCAGACGCAATCTAAATTCAAAATAGAAGAAACGAAGAGATCCATCATAACCATCTAGGTGGGTAATCAATAGGAATATTCTATAAAGAGATAATAATAAAAGTAAATGAAAAGATAAATAATAAGCATTTCATATCCTGCAGAACTCTTATTTGGAACTCTTTTGGATTTTGTATACAAGACGCCCCTCGCAGTCATCCTATGAACAGGAAGGGTGAGTAACTGGAAAATAAGATGAATTAATAATTGAAGATGAATTGATAAATGAACAAGAGACTAATGTATGTATTAATACAGGGCTTCATATCGAGGGTCCACTTGATTTGCATACCTTGTGATCAAAGATTAAACTCCATATCGTGGAATCATTGATGCTCCATATCACAGGACAATTCAACTTCCATATCCCGGGACCACTTGAACGTTACATTGCTCAATTGACGTTTCTATCTTGGGTCCACTTGACGATACTATTGGAGTTCTTGATTGGAAAGAATCTTCATATTCAACCTACTATATATTCTACATCGAGAAGTCACGTTGAAGAACAACCATCTACTGATCGAAAACCGAAGATTCCGGATACTGAAAAGAAAATCAGATATAAATGAAAATCAAGATTTTGTAATTTAAGTTAAGTCACATTAGATTCATTTGAGCACCTAGTACCTAACACAACACGGTTACACGGGTCTAGATCTAATTCTTCAAAGATAAATATACAAACCCAGTCATAAATTGTTTAAAGAATCATCGCAGGGCTATCCATCTGAACAAGGGATTGATCAGACAATCGAGATCAAAATATTCTACATTATTAAAATGTGTATTAAATAAGTTGATGAAGTCACCTCTTTTTTATTACCCACACTTATAAAGTGGTATTCAACATTGTCTAGGAGAGTTATAGGAAATATTGGAAGAATCTAGAGGTGCAAGTGAGCTGAATCGTGATCAAGAAGGAGTCGCTGTCGGAGTAGAGCTGAGTCCCAGTGCAACTACCCGCCAGGAGGCGAAGCTTAATTCTCTTATCGAAGCAGATATCATCATCCAAGAAATTGAGAAGATGACACCGAGTCACGAGGGAACTTCATAGACGTCTACAGATTGGAGCAAGGTATCTGTTCTAACATTTTCTTTGATTATTGTACCCAAGTCATTGGTTGTAAAAATTTGGTGAGTACTTTGGTACTCACCGTTACATACACTAATTAAAGTGGCGCCCGAACAGGGACTCAGTTTTCCTGTTCCGTCAGTCGCCCGACTTGGTTGTGACCTTGCTCACACATCATCAACATTTTGATTTGAGTTGATTGATTGAGGATAAATACAATAAGAAGAATCATCGAATGTTAAAAATGGCTGAACAACCAGAGAAAAACATGTCTGCACAAATTGACCAAGATAACTTGGACTTGGAATTACATAATGATATACGGAAGACTGGATTTATACAACAAGGAAGAGAACAAGAAACAGAACGAAGGAGATAAGAAACTTACAAAACCTCGTCATTCGAGGACGATGTGCACAGCTGTATAGTGAAAAGAAGAAGAATGCGCGACGGGTGTCAGTCCACTGATCAATAATGTCTGAGCCAGTTATTATCGAATTATATTGGGCTGGATGAAAAAAAGATAAGAACCACTAATAGAGAATAGTTTAAGAAACCCAGGAGCCGGATCCACAGAAGTCCCGAATTATTTACACAGAAGAGGATTCATGGCTGCTGGTGAGAATAAACCTGCTTTAGTTCCGGATTTTTTGATGACCAGAATTGCGTCTCCGGAAAGAAACAGAATTTTTAAGACTGATGTTCCATCTAAACAAGGGTATGCAGCAAGAAATATGATCAATACCCACAGGGACTCTTTCCATTATGATGACCAATACCGACCAGATTATAGGACAAGAAATATGGTCGATCCACCTTCTGAGTTTTTCGATTATAATACCCGTTATCGATCGGGTCATGCTATGCGAAATGTCGAACCACCATTTGATTCAACAAATTACCCGGGTCTTGTGCGGGAAGGTCAAATGGATTATGGTAATAACGATAGAAATAATACAACATGGCGATCTAGGGAAGAAAGTCATCGACCTGGATCGGATGCACAGTTTCAAAGATCGAGTAGGGGAGACGGATCATACTTGTTACGTGAAGAGGATCCATTGCCTATGAGAAATGATAATTATGATCTGTTATCATCAAACAGAAGAAACTATAATGATAAAGATACTGATGCAACCGCAATATCGGACATCAAAACAACCTCAAGAACCTCAAACATATAGAAGATTAGATGATACTGAAGTTCCCGTTTATTCTTGTCCACAAATTTCACAACGACTAGATATGTTAACTGAGATATGTTAACTGATTCTATTAGCCTTTTAACACAAATATTGAAGAATTCGCAACGATTAAAGGTTGTGGACCCAGGGAAATTTAAATACGAGGCTGAGCAAGATTTTATAGTGTACTTGGGTGATTTCGAGGCCTATTGTACATTGCATTACCCAAATGCTCCTCATCAGTGGTTAAGATTATTGGGCCGACAATTGGAGGGGAAGTTCCTCCAGTTGTATAAGCTATTGGTAAAAGAAGATAGAAATTACTTCTCGGTTCGAAACACACTAATTCGATGGTATGAGGATGAAGAAGAATTAAAGGATGAGTACAAAACTCAAGCGTACCATTCGGCACGCAGAAACCGTGGTGAATCTATCCGTATGTTTGCTCTACGGTTAGAAAGACTAGCTAGAAAGGCATACCATGGACAAGACATGAGTGAACATGACACATTGAGAACCGCATTTTTGTGCAGTTTGCCTCCATACATCGAGAAGAGTGTCCGAAAATATATCAAAATGCAGAAAATGGAGGGCAGAGGTAGAGTTCCGTGGAGAAAAATTGTCAAAAATTTGCCGATTCGTTGGAAAGCGATAATGAAGCCTTATCCTAATTCTATCTCAGCAAATCTGGATGCTTATGAAAAAGAAAAGAACTACTACAGTAAGCCTGAAAAAAATCCAGACAACTTAAATGAAACGATCGATTCTGTAATACAGATCAATACCGTAGGTCCTAGTTGGCCAGAAGTTTTGAGGAAAAAAGAAGATGAGAGAATGCAAAGATCTAAGAATAACAATAATACTGGTAGATCATTCAAGACCAGTTCGGATGAAAAGGTATCAGGCGGTCGAGGAGACTGGGATAAACAGTCTAAATATGATCGTTCTCTCCCACGCAACAAACCGTTTCAGGATAATAACCGCCGGTCTGATGTGGAAGACAAACGGAACCTCATTTGTGAATATTGTGTGAAGAGGGGTCATACCATGAGCGAATGCTACAAATACCTAGGTATTTGTAATTTTTGTAGGAAGAAGGGCCATCGAAGGGCTGAATGCCGGTCTTATCTTTCTTCACAAACATCTTCGAGGAATAAATATCAGATTGAATGTCCATTTTGTAGAGGACCCCACCCAGGTATTAAATGTACATATAAAAATTCATCCAGAGATGATAATAAACGATGGGGTGGCACATATTCTAGAACAACCCCGACAGGGAATTCCTCTGGGGCCATAAGAAAAGTTTTCCCGAGTAAAACGTATACTAATGGGCAACAGACTCCATACTTCGGACGAAACCAAGTAAGGTATGTTGACCCTCCGGAAGTAATAGATTACATATCCGGGGAGGTGGAACGTTGTTAGGGAGAGACGTTAATTCAAGTGCTCATGTGGTTTTTATTCAGACAGGCACATATTAAAATAGATGGAGGGAATACTCTAATTCAATAAGTGCGCGCCCCCTGAGAACTTGACCGACGTTCTCAAACGCTAATTCAAGACTTGAAGTCCTGCCTTAACGAAAAGAATAAATTATAATATCACAGTTAAGCATGAATTTACTTTAAGATTTAATGATGTTGAATTTCACCTCCTAAATGACCCGAATATGGCAAGCCTAGGATTCTCCTAGCGGCAGGTATTAGTCACAGGGACCGCCTGCAATGTACCTTCCACAACCATATGATTTAATCCAAATACTGATATTGTCAACCTGATAATGAATCGATATTTTAATAAATTTAATAATTTCAACTGAATAATAGATGATTCAATGATAACTTCAGCAATTTAAAACATGACTATAGATAATAATTATTAATAATTTGACCAAGAAATATTGACAATAGAAAATTAAGGTGAATGACACGCAGTGATTATTCACTAATTTTAATTATGAAAGTATGAAAGGTAACATATATATATATATATATATATATATATATATATATATATATATATATATTATAATATAGCTGATGTTTTAAAAAAGTGTGGTTTATAAATAGAATAGCTATTTAATAGCGAGTACTATCGCAAAATCCGAATGGAAGAATATTTATTATTTACACTGATTATATGAGTTTCAATATAGTAAATTTATAACAAAAGATACACACTTTGGAAAAGCTTATATAGGATATAACTAATAGATATCCTACAAATTATTCAGACAAATCTGATCCCTATATAAGGCGTTAGTAAAGAATAAAGCTTTAGGTCTTATCTTATGAAATGGTAGATAAATTCAAGACCAATATAAATATCAATTTCAGCCAAAAATATAAATAATTTCAGGAATTAATAACTCCAGAAATAAAAATCAAACCCGGAATAAAAAACCTAAAATAAAAGAAAATAATAAACCTCATTAATGATAAATATGTACATTTAAGAATCATTCCTAATCTTTCACTTGATAATTATTATTGACTAGTTTCATTTAAGATTTAACAAGTATCTATGCAAAATGAATTAATATTAAAGTTAATAGACTAATTAATTACAATAACATTGATATGATTTTCAACTTCATTCAGATTAAAGTAAGTAGAACTTAATATACAAATTTGATCTTCCTTTTAATTAATAACTATTTAGATTTAGAATAATATAATATAATATTTTAAATATGGCTTTTATTAAGAAAATAGATGCATAGACCTACCCTGACAAGTAAGGACTTGGCTGGGAGGGTTTATATTCCTGATGCGTTCTTTTTTCTACAAGGATAGCAAATCCTAAAATAAAATTCCTTTGGTCATTACTTTATATAAAAGAAAACAAACGCACTTAAGAATATAAATTTGATTATTATATAGTATTAATATTTGCATTCAACTAAAATCATCTCTTATCGCATAAATAACTACATACCTGCAGATCTAATAAGGTACAATGTAAACTTGAAAACAAATTTAACCGTCAACTTCTAGTAAACTTCAACAGAGATCAAAAGTTATTAAGCATAGAATATATCATAAACTAACATATATTACAAAGAAAAAGTTCTAATATTTCTGCAAATAGATGAGAAAAATAGCGTGATACTGCATATAAAACATTATACTATAAAATAAATTCTTATGTGCACACTCTTACATATATTAGTTATATATGTAACTTTTGTGCACATATAAAGAAATCATGAAAGTAGAAATCGAAATATAATAATAAAATAAGATAATATGTTTTTAATAACCATTCCAATAGCTTTTACTTACACCTTTTTCAATACATCAATATAAATAAAGACTGCATTCTTTACATCAAAACCACTATTTGTATAAATACTATAAACATTTTTATATACATAATCATTATGATGAAATGATGAAAACCCAACAAATTTTTGAATACTCTTTATATTAAAAAATATGGTAAGGGGTTTGGTGGACAATTGATCCCCCTTACATCCCCCCGCACTAAATCTATGCCCCCACTACTAATCTATCATAATGATTCTCATGGAGGCAGAGATCTAGTCGGAGCGATGATAAAGAACCTACATAGCATAAATCATACTGGACAATTCCTTTGTAAAGTTTTATGACTAATATATATATCATATGACATTAAAAATATAAAATTATTTCTATAAATTATTTATTAATAATTAAGTCGCTTTTAAGTTCTTCAAGTTCAAATGCAATGGACAATATTATGAACTTTATAAAATATACTTTGACATAAATTCTGATATGAGATAATGAAATATAATTATTATTTTATTTCTGTTAATATTATAATAAATCAAAATGGATAAGGTTTTTGTTTTTTAATATTATTTTTCTATTTTTTTATTCTTAATGGATAAAGGATTTTCCAAGTATTTCTTTATTTTTCTACAATTTAAGGCACAATGAGTAGATTTTATAATAATATATATTCCTACGAGTAAATCACAATGATTTATATATGGCAAATTTACATTTAAAGATAAATCATAATGGTACAATGATGGCAACGTTTACTTTAAATATTAATTTAAAGAGATTCAAAATGACATTTTGTTATTTTTTTTTTTTTCTTGTTAATTGTGTTAATAAATTCATAAGGACATTTGGACATTTTATTTTCCATTTTTCTTTTTATTAGTCAATAATTTAAGACGAGCTCTGGTGAGAACATACCAAGTTGACTACTTTCTCTTCCTCATTCAACAGCATATGGAAATCCTCAAAAAATGTTCGTCGTTGTGATTCGGATAATTCCCTATAGGATACATTTAACAGTGCTAGTTGAATGTATGAGCGGATTTTTGCGTGATGGGTCTCGTTTGGTGGTGTGTGGGACACCGGTACATTTGAAGCTGCAGCAGTCCAACCATGGGTATTTGAGATTCTTGACCCCGTAAACGCTGTTGACACATTCCATGTATTTGGTGCACTTTGAACGCGCCTTGGAATGTACTCTTGGACTGGTATAAAAGGTGATTGTTGCTCTTGAGGTGGTTCTTCGGAAACTCTGCCTGAGTCAGCCTCAAAAGAAGATTGAGATGTGTGAGGGAAGGAGTCCTCTGACATCGGTGGCAAAGAAGATAAACCCGAATTAGGTCGTGAACTGGAAGCAGAGATAGGAGAAGGGGCTTCCCCCATTTGTAGTTCCATAGGAGTTAGCTCTGAAGAAGTGGAAGGCTGTGGTTCATACACTCCAGATGTACTCTCAGCGATAATCCTATCTCTTTCCACACTAGTACGTTGACGTTTAGAATTTGAAGTGGCCTGTGGCAATGTACGGGTTAAGGTATTTCGTTTCAGAATGAAAAATCCTTTGAACTTTTCCATAAATTGCATAAGAAATAGGTGATTGGCATGGAGTCCATCAGGGATCAAAGGTGAATCCAAATACATTGAGATTTTCTTCAGGAAGGCTGAATGGGGAGTTCTTTGATGATTCTCAGTGTTGTGCTTTCCTGTCCAATTGTATTTTTCAAAAGCTAAGTCCTCGAATTTATTAAAGCTATAAATAGCATGTCTCCTCATTGAATAAGGATTCATTAGCGGATCTTTACCAAGGAAGTCTTGGTAAGAATAACCCCAAGCGCGGATAATACGGGCTTGGTTGAAGGTGTACATGTCCTTTACCGCGGGGATCATTAAATAGACCCGAGCGAAAGGATTGCATCCCTCTGCGTATGTTGTGATCTGTTCCATGATCTGTGGAATCTCGTTGATAGAAAAATCGGGGACGGGGGCAAAGACTGTGGTACTCTTGTACCCATTTGATATGGTCTTTCGTCTCCATGCCAGAGGTGTGAGAGCCCATATGACGAGAAAATCTGTTTTGCGGGTCATCAATTTTTTAACCCTGGGCAAACATTCATGTAACCTCCGCCCCGATTGTAAATCTACTTCTACTTGTAGGTGGTATTGGTCTAATAATAGCTGCTTATTGCGTTCATATATGGCCAATTCACTGGCCCCAATCATCAACAGTGAAGGCATGCTGAAAAACATCATAAGTTATGATCAGTGCCTGAACTTTAATTCTGAATCCTAACACCAAATTTATTGGGACAATTTACTTGAACAAATGTAGGACTCTAAATTAAAATTTTAATTGAAATGTAAATCAAAGAATTTTAAAAGAACTTTAAATAGAAAAACGTTAAATGAAAATTTAAATTAAATTCAAATATTTTTTTTCAAAAGTTAAATTATTGAAATTTAATAATTTACTATCATGACAACTGACGATCAAAGGAATTTACAGACAAGGGAAATTTCATTTTCAATTTAATATTCAATTTCTTAGACTAAGACGTAATATTTTTTTAATATTAATTAAATAATTAAAAACTAATGACTTGAGAATTTGAATTAAAAATCGTCAGTTAAAAATTCTAGGTTTATTTTTTGTGGGTGATTCTACGTTATACTATACATAGTGTGCTGATTTTAAGTTAAGTGAAGTTAAATAATTATTTACCCAAATTGCTGATATATACCTTTTTAAATTTGTCTAATAGTGATGAAACTTTTCTTAGCAATTTGGTAATAACACAAAAGAAGCGGTGTTGTCTTTTTAAACAAACAAGTGCAATTTCTGGAGAAGTGAGTGTCATTTTTTTTAGAAGAGAGAAAACAAAAGAATTTTACTCTATTTTCTGGAAAAGAAGTACAGTAGGAGAGTTACATGAGGGATAGCGTGAGACAGGATAGGGTAGGAAAGGAAAGGTCTGATAGGCTGGCTTCCATTAATGAACTTTGGTATTGTCTAAGTCAGTTCCAACATACCACACATCAGAGTTGCTAGATGCTTCCCATTTGTAAGAGCAGAGCTCACCATAGTTAACCCTATCCATACTTTACTTTACCTAACCATTACTCGACCTACCTACTTAACTACTAATAAAAAATCTGTATGAATGAATAAACTATTAAGCAAAATTAAAAAAAAAGTTCTAAACAAATGGCAAAATCAACTAATAAACTCTTGAAAGCGTACGTCAATCCAGTGTTCTTTTTTTTTGACTTGAACTATTTGTTTCCAGTGGACATAACCAATATCGACTATAATATCCCATTAATAAAATCTGAAAGAATCCAAATGCTCTTCAATTAATGAATAAAATCTCTAATAGTCGTAGAACAGTATCCCTATAGGGATTAATTAATGAATAAAATCTTTTAAGATTAACAGTAAATAGTGGTATACACTTGAGAATAAATTAATGAATAAAATCTAAAATTGGCAATAGACAGTACATTCCAAATGAGAGAAATTAATGAATAAAATCTAAAATCTGTAAGAGCAACATCCAACTCATTTGGTTGTCTATCCAATATAACTACTACAAATTACTGAACAAAACTTGATTGTTAGAGTCACAATTCAGCTGCATTTTCACTCCTTTTTTTCTGTGTATGTGTTTTCCTCACATATTCCAAACAATTGTAGTGGATACCTCCAAGACATTGCAAATTAAATCTCTGATGGTTCTTGTACTTTTCTCCATGA
This sequence comes from Trachelipus rathkii, assembly GCA_015478945.1. Lineage (NCBI taxonomy): Eukaryota > Metazoa > Arthropoda > Malacostraca > Isopoda > Trachelipodidae > Trachelipus > Trachelipus rathkii. Next base: position 34,193 of record JABUQX010006344.1, on the reverse strand, counting down.
ATAATAGAATATTGATCACTGTAGTAGATTGCAACACAGACCTGGTGAATGTCACAAAATACGTCAATGACTTCTGGTACAGGCATTTGACCTGGAAAACCTAATAAACGGATTAATTTTTGTATCTTTTTACCTTGAAGATATTTCTGTGAGGGTTTTTTAAGAACATCTGCTATCGAAGATCTAATATCCAAATGACGGCTAGTTTCGCCATATAGACAAATGGAAAAACATTTGTATAATGCATTACCACCTCCAGCCACCTCTATGACAGAATACCCCTCGGGAGTTGATGCGTTAGGATCACAGGTATTCTCCAGGTTCTCCACATCCGTGCACGTATTAAGGGGAGAGCGGGAGAGAGCATCAGCTACCACGTTATTTTCCCCTGCAATGTATCTAATTTCAAATTCAAATTCATTGAGCTCCTCCATGGTACGAGCAAGTCGTCCATCAACTAGACTCATGTTCTGAAGGTATATCAGAGGCATGTGATCAGTGTATATGATAAATTTGATTCCCCGCAGGAACGGCCGTAAGGACTTAACAGCCCAACGTAATGCGGTCAACTCTTTATCTATCACTCCATAATTTTTTTGAGCCCCATTGAAGGACATGGAGATGAAAGCAATGGGCTTCCTTTCCTCATCCTGTATCTGAGACAGGCACGCCCCGGCACCAATATCAGACGCGTCCACATGTAATTCCAGGGGTGGCCCACTAGGGTCATAATTTGGAAATCCCAACAGGCGCGGGTGTACCAGGGCTTTCTTTAATTCCTCGAATGCTTGCTGACATTCAAGAGTCCACTTTATGGTCTTACCGCCGGTTTGACTTGACAAAGGCTTGCTGATCTGTGAGCAATTGGGGATGTGCCTCCGGTAAAAGTTGATCATCCCGAGGAATTGTCTGAGGTGTTTCACAGTCGAGGGGATAGGAAAGTCCAATGCCCCCTTTATGTTCTTTTCTAAGGGTAATATACCTTTACTCGAAATATTATGGCCCAGAAACTCGACCTCTGTCCTGCATAAACGTGTCTTGCTGGGCTTCAACTTATATCCATGAGTCTCTAATGCTGCTAACACTTGATTGAGGGTTTCAAGATGTTCTTCAAAGGTCTGACCAAGCACTATAATGTCATCAAGGTATACCATTACCTTGGACCACGGTATTTCCGCTAGTGTCACCATCATTCCTCGTTGAAAAGTAGCCGGACCATTCTTAACCCCAAATGGCATCTTAAGATATTCATACTGAGCAAATGGGGTAGAGAATGCTGTTTTCTCTATGCTTTCTGATTCCATCAACACTTGATAGTACCCCCTAGCCAGATCTATAGTAGAGAAAAACCGATGTCCATACATATTGTAGATCATATCTGTGAGGTTAGGGAGCGGGAAGGAATCCGTCTTGGTAATGTTGTTGAGTTTCCGGTAGTCGATACAAAGTCTAAGTGTGCCATCTGGCTTTCGGACAGGAACCACAGGTGCAGAATAGGGAGATTTACTTGGACGTATTATCTTCTGAGCGAGTAGATCCTTACATTGATCCTCGATTTCCTGTGCTAGCTGACCTTGAAAACGCCGCACCGGCAATCGGACGGGCCTACTATGTTCCAGCTCAATCGAGTGGGTGACATTGGTGGCCTGTCCCACATCGTGGTCGCCAGTGCTCAACACTGCCTGGTGACCCAAGAGAATCCGTTTAAGACACTGTTTCTGTTCTTCTGAGAGAGATAATGCATTAATTCCAAACTCTTCATCTAAACGTGTAGAAGTCCAACCCCCAGAGACTGTGTTAATTGATACTGGGTCAGTCTCTCCACTAAGTGCAATGGGTGGTAGTTCCTCTTCTATCAACGGTAATAACTTTCCTATGACGGTATCCTTTCTTATGAAACGTATTTTTTCTGAAGTATTCATAATGGCGATTTGGGGCGTTGGAGATGATAAATCTACAACCCCTGGAATGGGGACATATGACAAACCTTCTTCCGCTTGGAACCCCACCAAACCACTTCCATCCTCTTCGGATGATCCTTGAATATTGACAAAACGACAAGATTGAGGGGGAATTGCAACATTTTGTGCTAAGACACAACTGAAAAAAGGTAACTTTAGGGAGTAATCAGTAGCTACCACCTCCAACTCATCTCCTATGCGATGGGTGAGTTCTCGATTGGTAAGATCTGGGAGAAGATTATTCTCACGCATGGAGGATGCACCCAGAACGAGCAACTGGGGCATGTGCTCTGAAGAAACTAAAAAGAAATAGGTGGGAGGGGTGCAAAACCCAGTTTCGAAAACCATTGGCAGTTTCAAATAAGATTCAATAGGGACTACACATTCTCGTTGTAACCCGCTGATAGCGGTTATCCCCAACTCTTTTGACGGAAACAACTCTACGTTTTTAAGATCTTTTACTACACTAGAGCTAATCAAACTCACCCCTGCACCACTATCTACCATACACCCGAAAAAAGCGGAACTGTTTTCTTTCAAAGCTATACAAACCGTTAAAGGGTCAACTTTTCCCTGACAAATATTTACAGAAACAATTCCTGATCCATGAATTCTGTTTTTAAATGAATGAATTTCGTCAACTAAAACTTTATTATCCCTATGAGCCCTACTGTTATCTAATTCACTAATTACAACAGGTGAAATCTCCACAGGTTGGCTCATTTCTGTGGAGTGTTTCCGTTTAAAGGTAATTGAGGATCCTGATCAACTGGTTCCTCTTCACCCATACACTGGCCCTCATAATGTGCTTTTTTGCACCAAGAGCAGGGGTTCCAATATTTTCTTTTTTCCCGCTGGGGTTGAGCGTCAGTTTGTTTCTCATTCTCATGAACGTTTTTCACTTCTGTGGTTTTATTTACAGCTCCACTTGAGGGTGATTGAAGGTTAGAATTCCGAAAAGTATTATTATTTCTGTGGTCTATTCTTTTTGGGCAATTTATCCCTGCATGTTGACCTTGACAAAACGGGCAAATTCTACGACTATTATTTTGAAAACTACGTGGGGGAGATCCATACGATCTACATTCACTCCTCCTATGCCCTTTTTTCTTGCAATACGCGCAGATGCCCAAATATTTATAACAATCTTTCATAACATGTCCTTTCAAATCACAATAATCACACCAAATTTCATTCCTATCATACTTAATAGCATTATTCTGTTGGTCACTCGAATAATTTTGATTTACATACTGAGTATACTTTCTATTCTTGTTGTCATTCTTCTTTGTTTCATTAGTTTGTTGGTCATTATTTGATTCATTTTTATATTCTATAGCTTTCATACGAGTACCTTCAGTGTTAAGTACCTCAGCCCAACTAGGTTTAGCAAGATCAATCTGAATGGTTTCATTTAAATCAATCTCAGTTTGTCAGGTTTTTGGTTCAGCAGATTTTCCGTTAATGTTATGGGTGAGAGTGGGTAAAGACACTCTTCCCTTATAAAATTGATGATCATATGCGTCTGCAAGTGTGACTATATTTTCCCATGATATTCGGTTTGTACCCATTTCATTCTCAAGGAGATATTCTCTGATTTTCGTTTCTACATATGCTGGGAGGCTAATAAGAAATGCCTCTCGGAGAGAGTTATGTTCTCGCATGTCTATTCCATTATAGGCTTTTGATGCGAGTTGTTCTAAGCGTAACGCAAACATGCGTACACTTTCGCCCTTTGTTAATACAGCTGAATGATAAGCTTTCAAACGGTATTTGTCCTTCCTCTTTTCTTCCTGATTAAACCATTTGATTAAGGTAGATTTAACTGAATAATAATTGCGATCATTTTTAATCAATAATGTGTATAGTTGTAAGAACGACCCTTCCAATTGTCTCCCTAAATACCGCAACCATTGTTGTGGGGACTTTGGATAATTATGGGAACAATATGCTTCGAAGTGGGTAAGGTATTGAATCAAATCCTGGTCAGCCTCGTATTTGAATTTACCTGGCTCGAGGACTTTGGTTTTCTGAGAATTTTTGACCAGTTCTGTAAGCAACAATATCGCCTGCATAATTAAACTTATTTGCTGATTTATTACATCTGCTTGTGAAAATTGACGATTCGGTGGAAAATTAAAGCTCGACGTGTGGGGTCCATTCGGCCCCACATTACTATTTGCTCGGTTAGATGGTCCGAATCCTCCAGTAGAAAATACTGGATTAGTTGACATTACATGTACTGCCGATGGCAAACATACGTTACTTTGCTGATAAATGGGTGCATGTCCCAACATAGGAATACTACTAGAATTATCTCCGGGTTTGCCACATTAAAAGAGTTAGCAGCCGCCGCAGATACTTGTTCATTAGTAGATGTGGTAGGAACTTGTCCATCCGCATCTTGCATAATCTGAATGTGACCTGGTGTGTTTGTTGTTTGTTGTGTACACACCGGGATATTGTCGACAATGGTTATTTTAACATCTGATTCTACTTGAATAGGGCTAACAGCACTAGCACTAGTGGGACACACCACCCCCGCACTATATGCGATATTGGGGGGTGTAAAATGCTGCAAATTCTGTGCTTGAGTTTGCAACTGAGACAATTGCGTGGATAAACCATTTATGATATTGGTCACCTGACTTACTGGAATAGCATCTCCCTCTGTGTGTGGTATGTCCACTATCTGACCAGTTTCAGTCCCTAAAAACTCAAACATACGAGCCTGATCACTCTTATTCTCAGACTCCTCCATTGATAATTAAAGAAAGTAAAGTAATCCTAAATTTTTTTTTAACGTTACCATACTACCATAGCAGTCTTTTCATTGTCGTTAACAAGTGTACCAAAAATATTTGTTAGCCTTTTCGTTAAATTATTGTGTAAAACTACGTTGATACCAGTTGTTTTGGGATATTGTGTGAATTTCTTGTATATAATTTATAAACCATATCTAGTATATTCATATGTTTAATTAAGAAATAATAGATATTACAAAGCTTGGTATGATTTTTGTATCCCTGTTACAATGTTAATTAATAAATTAACAAATTCTATTTTCAAAATTTTCTTTTTAAGATTTAATTTTAAATATTTAAAAATCGCGTTTTTAATGAAGTTTTTAGTTCAGACAGCCACATATAAAATAGATGGAGCGGACATACTCTTAATTCAAGTAAGTGCACGCCCCCTCGAGAACTTGACCGACGTTCTTCAACGCTAATTCAAGACTTGAAGTCCTGCCTTAACGAAAAGAATAAATTATAATATCACAGTTAAGCATGAATTTACTTTAAGATTTAATGATGTTGAATTTCACCTCCTAAATGACCCGAATATGGCAAGCCTAGGATTCTCCTAGCGGCAGGTATTAGTCACAGGGACCGCCTGCAATGTACCTTCCACAACCATATGATTTAATCCAAATACTGATATTGTCAACCTGATAATGAATCGATATTTTAATAAATTTAATAATTTCAACTGAATAATAGATGATTCAATGATAACTTCAGCAATTTAAAACATGACTATAGATAATAATTTTTATTAATAATTTGGATCCAAGAAAGATTGGGAGAAGGGAAGTAAGCAGAATGACACTCAGTAATCTATGGACCTAATTTGTAACTGGGAGAGTCACAAAAGGGTAACATATATATTATTATATATTATATATTGCTTGGTATAGATTTATAATAATATATATATATATATATATCGTATATATATATTATTATATTATATATATATATAATAATTATAATATATATTATATATATATATTATATATATAATTATTATAAGAGTAATATCGCAAAATCTGAATATTGAAATAATAGAATAACATAATAGTGATACCTTTCGAAAAATCGAAACGAGGTATAATTTATTATATTCAAAGAATTATATGAGTTCAATATAGTAAATTTATACAAAAGATACAGCACTTTGGAAAAGCTTATCTTATGAGCTGAGAATTTAAATTTCAGCCAAAAATATAAACCAGACATATAAATAATTCCAAGTATATAAATCCAAGCATATAAAAATATGTCCAAAAATATAAATTAGGAACACAAAAGTATGCCCCAAAATATAAATAAGATATGTATTTAAATCCCAGAATATAAACCTAAAATAAAAGAAAATAATAAACCTTATTAATGATAAATATGTATTAAGATTCATTTCTAATCTTTCATTTGATAATTAATTAATATTGACTAATTCCATTTAAGATTTAACAAGTAGCTATACAAAATGATTTAATATTAAAGTTAATAAAGACTAAGTAAGTATAATAACATTAATATGATTTTCAACTTCATTCAGATTAAAGGATTAAAGGATTGATGTGACTATTTAAAAATAATTAGAACTTAATATACAAATTTGATCTTCCTTTTAATTAATAAACTATTTAGATTTAGAATAATATAATATAACATTTTAAATATGGCTTTTATTAAGAAAATAGATGCATAGACCTACCCTGACAAGTAAGGACTTGGCTGGGAGGGTTTATATTCCTGATGCGTTCTTTTTTCTACAAGGATAGCAAATCCTAAAATAAAATTCCTTTGGTCATTACTTTATATAAAAGAAAACAAACGCACTTAAGAATATAAATTTGATTATTATATAGTATTAATATTTGCATTCAACTAAAATCATCTCTTATCGCATAAATAACTACATACCTGCAGATCTAATAAGGTACAATGTAAACTTGAAAACAAATTTAACCGTCAACTTCTAGTAAACTTCAACAGAGATCAAAAGTTATTAAGCATAGAATATATCATAAACTAACATATATTACAAAGAAAAAGTTCTAATATTTCTGCAAATAGATGAGAAAAATAGCGTGATACTGCATATAAAAACATTATACTATAAAATAAATTCTTATGTGCACACTCTTACATATATTATTATATATGTAACTTTTGTGCACATATAAAGAAATCATGAAAGTAGAAATCGAAATATAATAATAAAATAAGATAATATGTTTTTAATAACCATTCCAATAGCTTTTACTTACACCTTTTTCAATACATCAATATAAATAAAGACTGCATTCTTTACATCAAAACCACTATTTGTATAAATACTATAAACATTTTTATATACATAATCATTATGATGAAAGGATGAAAACCCAACAAATTTTTGAATACTCTTTATATTAAAAAATATGGTAAGGGGTTTGGTGGACAATTGATCCCCCTTACAACGTCACATGGGAAACCAGGAAAACAAATCAATGCCACCTTCGTTAAACGAACAAACTCCCCGGACGTGAGTCACCTGGTGGAGGAAAACAAAGTAAGTGACTCAGTAAATGATGAAGAAAAAGGAGTGAAAAAGACCCCTGAAGAATTGCCGCCAATCATAGTACCCCTGGTTTCTAAGACAGAAAATCCTTTAAAGTGGAATGAAGAATATCCCAGGAATCCAGTAAAGGTAAATGGGGAATATTTGTCCAGTGATCTTTTAATTGTATCCGTATCTTTGAGTTCTAATAGTACGGGATTTACTGGATGTGGAATAGATAATGGGACCGGAGTCAGTCTCATTAATAGTGGATTTCTAGAAAAAGAAATGAAACACGTAAGACTACAATCAGCTGCTGAATTGGGAATAAATGCCATTAGTGGATTGTCAAGAGACCAACCTGTTCCTGTTGAACATTATGTCGAGATTCCGTTGGTTTTTTATAATAGTGCCTTCGTTTCTGCACCCATAAAATTTTTAGTGGTCCCAATGGATTTCTGGCCAGAATTGATAATTTTGGGAGCAGTGGCACTCAGGGAGAATAACTGGATTACCGATTGGACAACACAAGAATTGGTTCATCGCGTAGGGAATACTATGGAAGTGATAGCGAAGGACGAAATATTTCTATGCCATTTTTTAAATGCATTAACATACACTCCGTCAATGTGTTGCCTTATTCATGCCAGATGGTAGATGTGAAAAACAGTTCCGAGGACCCTTTGACGTTGGTGGGTTTTCATGGTTATGAACAGAATAACACTGTCCCGATTTCTGGAGTGTTGGACTTGGCTTCCTCAAACCAAGTTGCGATTATGAATCCGACAAGGCTAAATATATTAGAAAAAATACAGTTTTGGGGAAGTTTACGGTCCTTACCGAAGAACCTGAATTGACCATGAAAGCTTATTCAGTTATACCTCACGCTCAAAATAAGAAAGAGGAGAATGTTGAGGTGTGGACTCCTGATAAAATGAGGGAGAGTTTTTGTTTTTCGGAAATACCAATAACTGAGCAACAGCAAGAGGATCTAGTTGATGTATTGATTAGTTGATGTATTGATGAAACACCAGGCCGCACTAAGTTTTGGTGATCACGATGTGGGGGTAGCTACAAACATAACCCATACTATTGAGCTAGAAAGTAATCGACCTGTAAGATTGCCTGTTCGACGGTTCCAAGGACCCTTGGCCCAGGAAATTGAAAAACAGTGTAGAGAATTATTAGATCAAGATATTATACGACCTAGCAAATCTCCATACTCGGCTCCCGTGGTTCCAGTTAGGAAGCCAGATGGAAAGTTAAGATTGTGTATCGATTATCGTAAACTTAATGATGTCACTAAAACAGATTCGTTCCCTTTACCGAATCTAATTGACATGATTTATAATATGTATGGAAATTCTTATTTCTCGACTATTGATCTTGTGCGAGGTTATTATCAGGTCTCAATGGAACCTGATAGTGTCGAAAAGACAGCTTTTTCTACACCTTTTGCACAATATGAGTATTTAAAAATGCCTTTCGGAGTCAAGAATGGTCCTGCCACTTTCCAGAGGGGCATGATGCTCGCCTTAACTGGGTTACCATGGTCTAAGGTGATGGTGTATCTGGACGATATTATTATTCTTAGCCAGACCGTCGAAGATCATCTTGTTACTTTGTCGAAAGTACTTTCAGCATTAGAAAAGAATGGATATAAACTGAAACCAAGTAAAACTCGTCTTTGCCGTACCGAGGTAGAATTTCTGGGACATCATATATCCAAGAAGGGTATTCTTCCTTTACAGAAGAATGTGCAAAGGGCTTTAGAGTTTCCAGTTCCAACTACAGTAAGAAATCTACGTCAATTTCTTGGTATGGTGAATTTTTACAGACATATTCCTAACTGCTCGCAAATAAGTAAGCCATTGTCTTGCCAAACTGGAGGTACCACCATACAATGGACCCCTAAATGCCAGCAGGCTTTTGATGAATTGAAGAAAGCTTTAAGTGATCCCCATTTGTTGGGATTTCCAGATTATCGTCCTGATGTATCGCCGATGGAATTACATGTAGATGCCTCTAATGTTGGCACTGGTGCGTGCCTTTCTCAAGTGCAAGATGGGGAAAGAAAACCCATTGCATTCATATCAATGACCTTCAACGGGGCTCAAAGAAATTATGGAGTTATCGACAAGGAGTTGACTGCATTACGTTGGGCTGTGAAGTCACTCAGACCGTTTCTTCGAGGAGGAAATTTATTATTTTTACGGACCACATGCCACTAATATATTTGCAAAATATGAGTCTTGTCGATGGAAGATTAGCTCGGACAATGGAGGAATTGAATGAATTTGATTTTGAAATCCGGCATATATCAGGAAATCAAAATGTGGTAGCTGACGCTCTGTCACGTTCACCGGTAGAAGATTCGCAAGAAACCCCTCCAGATGATTCTTTTGTTGAATTCATACCTGACGGATATTTTCCTATAGAGATCCCAGGTGGAGGAGATTCCTTGTATAAATGTTTATCCATGTTCCAATATGGGACAGTTGATCGTCACTTGGAAATGAGAACTACTCTTGTAGAAGAACTTCAAAAGCACCCTCTCAAGTATAAATTGCAGGGTAAACAAATGCAAAAGACATTACGGTTACTTCAACTTCCAGGGCAGATGCCCATTTCAGAAGTTATCACTGCTTTTAGTGAAATTTTCAAAGTACAGGTATTCATTTACTACAATAATAATCAGCCGATTAGTCATGGGAAGCATTTTCAAGCTGAAGGATGTTATTTAAAGTGCTTGAGTGGCATCCACTATAATTATTTGATGCCAACTTGTGGGTGAAGTCTTGGAAGATACTCGTGATGTTCAGTTGGATAATAGCGACGTAGCCTCTCTTTTGTCGATGAGAGGATCTCGGATGGATGGGAGATTTGACTAGAAGACCTTTCACTGGACGGATGGAGCATGTAGAGGATCTACCCTACATAATGTCTGCGCCAGTGAATATGTTCGACGACAGTCCATTCATGGATACTAACACATTTTATTTATGTTTTTTTTTTTTGTTATAAAATTACCATTGATAATGAAATTATAAAATTGATTTAATTTAATGATAATTATTATTTAAATGTTATTGATATGATATATATAAAAAAAAAAAAAAAAAAAATTTTTAATGACAGTTGAAAACTTAAGATAATTTATTTGAAATATTTAGATTTGCAATTTAAAATTTAAAAATCAAAAAAGATCATCATTAGTTGTTTTGACAGCCATATTCCATATCAGACTCTGGAATATATTACTTTTTATTTTAAGGTACCAGCTGTGTGGATTCTATTGTCTTGCTCCTTGCACGGGTCAAGTAATTCTACAATTAATGCATGCTTGTTATTGCAGTTTGGCGATGAGGATGAGCATAAATAAGGGTATTCGCGAACGTTGGATGAACTTCGACTGATGGCAATACATGACCTCGATGAAGAAAAAAAAAAAAAAAAAATAAAGAAAATTAATAAACTGAATAAAAAAAGGTTCAAGTTGTAAAACGTTGTTAAACAATAACATGATATGTGTTGCAAAATTAGGTGGTGGTAGAAGTAAATAGCTGGTTACTGAATTAAAAGTAATATATACTTTATTATCGGGCGTTCTTAATATGTTTCCGCAGCTTTATTATTGTAATATGAAGAATTCAAGAGATTAGAGATAGTACCGGCTGATTCGTGGATGATTCTAAAGTGAAATCAATGGGTTTGTATTACGTGATCTGTGCTAGCTCACCTTTATTCTCTCAGTGTGGGGTTCATCCCATGGACAAAGTACCAATGTTATAAAGAGGGGAGGGACTTAGGTTTGGTGTGGGGGGATGTAAAGGTGAGCATGAAAGACAAATTCAGCTGGTCATTCGCTGTAGTCCAGTTGGAGGCGAGCACGAAGAAACAAGGATATATTGATGTTACTTTATTATATACAAATATTGAATATGAAATATATACTAATGCTAATATTAATTTTCAGTAAATGCTGAAATAGAAAGATAATAAATTATAAATTGATATTACAAATATAGATAATCTAGATCTTACTTATAAATCATTTGTTTAATAAATACTCACATGTACAAAAACTGTTGAGAAATAATAAAAAAATAAACAAAGTAAAAAGATCGTCTACAACTACAAATATTCAAAGAAATACACAAGTCAGACGCAATCTAAATTCAAAATAGAAGAAACGAAGAGATCCATCATAACCATCTAGGTGGGTAATCAATAGGAATATTCTATAAAGAGATAATAATAAAAGTAAATGAAAAGATAAATAATAAGCATTTCATATCCTGCAGAACTCTTATTTGGAACTCTTTTGGATTTTGTATACAAGACGCCCCTCGCAGTCATCCTATGAACAGGAAGGGGGGTGAGTAACTGGAAAATAAGATGAATTAATAATTGAAGATGAATTGATAAATGAACAAGAGACTAATGTATGTATTAATACAGGGCTTCATATCGAGGGTCCACTTGATTTGCATACCTTGTGATCAAAGATTAAACTCCATATCGTGGAATCATTGATGCTCCATATCACAGGACAATTCAACTTCCATATCCCGGGACCACTTGAACGTTACATTGCTCAATTGACGTTTCTATCTTGGGTCCACTTGACGATACTATTGGAGTTCTGGATTGGAAAGAATCTTCATATTCAACCTACTATATATTCTACATCGAGAAGTCACGAAGAACAACCATCTACTGATCGAAAACCGAAGATTCTGGATATTAAGAAAAACACCAATAAATGAAAATCAAGATTTTGTAATTTAAGTTAAGTCACATTAGTATGTATCATTATATGATTTCTTATTTTGTATAGTCAGTATTTCTACGGTACGTAGGTTAGAGTAAGTAACTATCAGTTAGCAATGGTATGTATGTATGTATCTTAGAGAATATTCTTGGCCAAAGGGTGTTATAGATGTCATAGAGGTGTACTAAACTTACAGTTAATGTAAATACAAACCCGGTTTATAAATTTATGTTAAAGAATCATCGCAGGGCTATCCATCTGAACAAGGGATTGATCAGACAATCGAGATCAAAATATTCTACATTATTAAAATGTGTATTAAATAAGTTGATGAAGTCACCTCTCTTTTATTACCCACACTTATAAAGTGTTATTCAACATTGTCTAGGAGAGTTATGGGAAATATTGGAAGAATCTAGAGGTGCCAGTGAGCTGAATCGTGATCAAGAAGGAGTCGCTGTCGGAGTAGAGCTGAGTCCCAGTGCAACTACCCGCCGGGAGGCGAAGCTTAATTCTCTTATCGAAGCAGATATCATCATCCAAGAAATTGAGAAGACGACACCGAGTCACGAGGGAACTTCATAGACGTCTACAGATTGGAGCAAGGTATCTGTTCTAACATTTTCTTTGATTATTGTACCCAAGTCATTGGTTGTAAAAATTTGGTGAGTACTTTGGTACTCACCATTATATATATATATATCATATATATATATATAATATATATATATTATTATATAGTTTCTATATATATATATATATATAATATATTATATATATATATATATATATATATATATATATATATATATTAATTTTGTCCTTTCTCTAAAAAAAAAATATCCAAATATTTTATTTAATTTTTTATTATTTTTTTTTTTTTTTTTTTAACATTCTCCTAATTAAATTTGACACGGATTCAATATATTATTTAGCATCTCGGAGATTTTTTTTTTTTTTTTTTTTTTTTTTTTTTTTTTTTTATATACATTTTCCGCACAAAATTGGACTAGCATTCCAGCAATGTATTCTTTTCCCTGTAGCTATTGGTAGTTTTTTGAGTTCTAATTGAAGAAATTTTTTGCTGTTAATGAAATAAATATATAGCTATATATCTATATATATATTTCTATTATATATTTAATATATATATATTTATATATATATATATATATATATATATATATATATATATATATATATATATTATATAACCATTATATATATATAGGTTTGTGAAAAAAAGTTTTTTTTTAATTTGTTTTTTTAAAAAAACTTTTTTTTTAAACAAAATGTTTTTTTTTGTTTTTTTTAAAATTACTCTTTTTTATGTATATAAAGATGTTTTAAATATACAGTAGTACCTAATACGCCTTCTAGGCTAAATATTTGACTATTAATACGATTTTATATAGTACCGTTGTAATATATATATATAACTATATATATATATTATATATATATATCTTTATATATAATAGATAATATATATATATATAGTTAGTATATATATATATTATATATAATATATATGATCAAAAAAGGATGGTATAACAGTGGTTTTGGGGTGTCAGGAGAAAATGCGAATTGTTAGGAAGGTGATTGATTTTTCTGTTGAGGGGAGAGGTATGTGTGGTAAGTAATACTTTCTTTAACACAAGAGAATTGTTTTATCTGTTGTTGACGCGTGTATCCATAAGTATACTGAGTTGGGTAAGTAGAGATGGTATGGAAGTGAAAAGTATGAATTGATTTTGTGTTGAAGATGGAGATGTTGAAGTATGTATCTGACGTTAAATCAGTGAGAGGGTTTAGAATGGGATTTGATACGGATCATTAATGTTGTTAGCTAGTGTAAAATTAAGTAGTGGGGACTTGGATGGAGAGGAAAGTGATACGGAAGAAGTGGGTAAAACTAAGAGTTGAAGTTTAGTGAACAAGGTAAAAGAGGATAAGTGATGGAAGAGTCGCAAGTAAAATCAGTTTGCATGTGAAAAGTGAAGACTGATAAATCCTGAAGAAATGAAGGAAGCAATTGTTTAGCAGTGCAAAAGAAGTATGGGTGTGCTAAAGTAGGAAAGTAAGAATGATAACAGTGAGTGGTGGAATGAAAGAGGTGGAGCAAGTTTAAAAGTAAAGAAAGAAGCGTGGTGAATGTACTAAAAAAATGATGAAGTTTTTCAAAAGAAAGATTTTGGAATTAATATAAGGAGGAACAAAGGAATGCTAAAAGATCATATGTAAGAGAAAAGAAGAGGTAAATGAAAGTTTGGAAGGAGGAGAATGGGGGAATACAAGGGAATAGGAAGTCTTCTTGAAGAGCGGGGGAGGAAGGTTAAGAATTAAGATAAGGGAACTCTGCTTAGAATATGAATCGGGGATGGTGTTTTTGCATTGATGAAATGGATGTGAGTGGCGTGGGAAGAACACTTTGAAAATCTGGAATAATATTGGCACTATGATGAGGGTGATATGATGGTGATGTGGTTTGATGGTACCAAGAAGGAATAGGTTTTGGGGATGAGGTTATAAGCAAAGAGAGGAAATGGTAAGAGTGAGAAAGTTGAAGATGTAATGCTGGCAGGTATAGATGAAGATTTGCAGTAATGAATCAGACGGGAAGAAGATGGTGATTGTTGATTTTGAAGTTTGTAATAAAGGTTTTATGGAGGGTATAGTTTTCGAGGGATGGAGGAAGGCAGTTAATAGTACTTTATAATGGGTGGGAGAAAAGGGAACTGTAGAAATTAATGGACAATTTAGCTTATTGAGTGTTGTCGGGAAGATATAATGCTGGTGTTTTGTCGAAAGAACAAGGTGCGTTTAGGAGTTGTAGAGGACATGAATGAATAAAATATTTACATTGAGCAAATATAGAGAAAATTAGAGAGAGGAAGAATATATTGTATTTAGGTTTTATGATTTGCAACAGGTGTATGATAGGATAATAGGGAAGGTCTAGTGCAGGTGTTAGTGATTATGGTGTTGGGTGATAGGCTTCTGAATGGAATTCAAGGTATGTATGACGATAAGTGGAGGTGTGTGTAAGAATAATGGTGTCAAAAGTGATTGTTGTATTAATAGCGGAGTGAGGCAGGTTGGTTGTATGTCTCCTTGGTTATTCATTTGTATTGGATGGGGTTATGAAAGAATTGAAGGTGGGCTTGACAGGAAATGGTGTTAGATGATGGAGAATGGAGGGGTGCCCTACCTATTATATGGGATGATTTGGTTTTGTGTGGCGATTCTGAAGAGTATTGAGAGGATTGGTAGAGAGATTTGGGGGGGTGGTGTTTAAAAGGAGGGGGTTTGAAAGTAAATGATAATAAGAGTTAGGTTATGGTTGTGAGTGAGGAACTACGCTCAGTGTGAAGTTATATTAGGTGGTGAGCAGCTGGAACATAGTGTCTGAGTTTAAATATTTAGGGTATATGTTGGATGAAAAGGGAACGGATGATGCAGAGTGTTATAGGAAAGTTGTGAATGGCAGAGAGGGTTGGTGCAATTACATCGTTGGTGATGTAAAAGGGACTAAGTGCTTTAGTGTGCTAGAAGTCTTACATTCGAGGGTATGTTTTGTACCCGTGTTATTGTATGGTAGTGAGACTATGGTCCCTGGAATAAGAAGTTAGATCTAAAGTTCAATGTGTTCAGATGGACATTTAGGGGCATGCTAGGTGTGAAAAGAATTAATAAAATGAGGAATGAACGTATTAGAGAGTTGTGTGGTGTGAAGAAAGGGTAAATGAGAGAATAAATGAAAGTATGTTGAGATGGTTTGGTCATGTGGAAAGGATGAATGAAAGTCGGTTGTTTAAGCGGATGTATAGTGGCGAGTGTGTTGGGAACCGACCGGCTGGGAGACCGAAGAGAAAGTGGATTTGAGTCGGTGAACGAATGTCTGGAAGAGGAGGAATGTGAGTTTGCAGAGGCGAGAAATAAGGTGATGATAGGAGAGAATGGCGGGGTTTTGTAATGGGGGCATGGTTGTGGCCAGCCTGGGCAAGGGATGAACTTTACATTGACGATTTTACCATAGTGAGGGTCCGTCGCGGTCCCATGATGCTCTAGGTGGATTTCTGGTCTGTGCGAGCTTGCACTATAAATGGTACTGAGGGGTCAGTAAAGCTGGGCCTTTCTTTTCGACGTTTTGTCATGTTCTCTACTGCTTTTCTTTTCGATGCTTGTACACACCATACCCCCAATCTGGGGCAAAGAGGAAGATGAAGAATTATATATATATATATATATATATATATATATATATATATATATATATACTATTATATTATATATATATATATATATATTAGATATATATATTAATATATATATCTAATATAATACAGTAATATATATATATATATATATATACTATATATATATATATTATTTAATATATATATTATAATATACATATATAATATATAATATAATATATATATATATATATAATGATATAGTATATATTATATATATATATATATATATATTATAATATATATTATATATATATATATATATTATATATATATATATATATATATATATTATAATAATAATAATAATAATAATAAAATAATAATAATAATAATAATAATAATGAATAATAATAATATCTGTGAAATGAATAATTATATGCCCTAGAGCATTAATAAAACTTTATTAAGCACTAACTCTACTTTATATATTGTATACCTCTTTTAACATATTGATTTACTGTATTTAAATGCTAAATACCCTTAAAAGACTTGATATATATGTAAAATAAGTAATTTAAAAAAAAACAAAAAATTTTGGCCATTGTTCTTTTTTAAAAAAAACGTGTTTTTTTTATAAAAAAACGAATGGTTTTTTTTTAATCCCAACCATATATATATATATATATATATATATATATATTATATATTATATATATATATATATATATATATATTATAATATATATATATATATACATTATATATATGTGGGTCAATCCAAATGAACTGGTACAAAAAAATAACAATTGGTAGCTCGACCCCTTCAGAAAAAATTTATATTTTGCATGCTGTTTGTTATCCATGGACAGTTCAAAACCGCTAACCTCTTTTATAGAATAATTGTTTTGACAACAAGGTGACCCAAAATGTATGGTGGGGTACATGGAATTTTGGCATTTATAGAGGTTACTATATCCTTCTATATCTTAGCACTGGTAAATCGTAGGCCCAATTTTTATATATGCTTTTATTAAGGACATTGTAATGAACAATTTTGTTACTATGAAATATTTTCCTAAAAAATTTTATTCACAAAATTTTTTTTTTTTAAATCAAACAAAATGTCATGTTTTGGCTCTTAATTTTGGAAGAAGACAATTATTTTATAGTGTTAAACTTTTTGTGCTAATACATACTTAACCATAGTTTAAGTTAAAAGTTATTTCAAGTTATACCA
This sequence comes from Trachelipus rathkii, assembly GCA_015478945.1. Classification (NCBI taxonomy): domain Eukaryota; kingdom Metazoa; phylum Arthropoda; class Malacostraca; order Isopoda; family Trachelipodidae; genus Trachelipus; species Trachelipus rathkii. Next base: position 16,691 of record JABUQX010006344.1, on the reverse strand, counting down.
AATTTTTTTTACAGGGTAGACAAAATGTCATTTTTGGAAAAATTGACAACTTTGATCCCCAATATCTCCGTTGGGAATAAATGAAAAAATTTGGGATTTGCACTCAGCATAGTATTAACTTATATCTACATACAAAAAACTTTTGGTTGATTATTTGCTCGGTATAAGAAATATGAGCCTCTGAATCTGGAAAAAATTCAAAATTTTAAAATCATTATTTTTAGCCTTATTAATGGTCAAAACTCACCCTGGCATTAAATTTTTGTAAATTATAACAGTATCTTTTGGAAAAAGAGCAACTTTATTTATTTTTATTATTTAAAAGAATTTAAATTTCTTCGGAAAATTCAGATGAAATATTATAACAATGCCCAGTTGCTGTTGATATGTCAGGAAAACTAATTCTTTGTAGAATATTTGTTAGAGGTACCCAAACTTTTCTTCTTGTGATTGTATAAATGATGTTCTAGGTCCAGCAGGGTGATAAAATTGGGCAAGTACATCTTCATTCTTTAAGTTAATATCCCTGATGATTCCCAACCACCACTGTTCATCATATATGCAGGCAATGATGTCATTGTTCCTAAAATTTGTTGAACTGCTTTTAAGACACAAAGCTCTTCATATTCCTTTGACTTAGATGTTAAATAGCATCTTATAATGCTTTCTGAAATTGGAATATAGCAATGAAATGTCCGTGTTCCAGGAAGGCGCTGGCAGTTATTGAATCTATTTCTTAATTTTTCTTCATGAATTACAATTTCTTCTTTTTTAACATCCATATATGTAATGCCTTTTATATTACTATTACAATATTCATACATGGTTTCAGCTGTAATAATGTAGTTATTGAGAGGCCTTTGTAGACAAACTTAGCAACTTCTTTGTTGTGCCCTGTCCCATCTACATGGCTTTTCCATGGGCTGATGCAAAGAAATGCCACTCTGCTTCAAGGCCAAAGTCAAGTTTATGTTTGCAGAGATTAACAACAAAATTTTTCATTTTTTATATTGACCTGCTCGCTCCATCACAGAAAAGTAAATTATTTTATTAATATTGGGGAACTGTTTCAATATATGGCATCAGATAAGCTTGAATAAGTTTACTGTCACAACATTTGTGTCAGATAATCACTAATTACACAAAAGCATCGATTTTGAAGTTTAGCATTTTTTTGATAATAGCATACTAATGGGTGTACAGTTGCTTGTTCATCATTGGTAGGTTTGAATTTGTCTTGAACTACCAAACTAAAGTTTTCAGCATAATCTGCGTAAGGACAATACATTCATTTTTCTTTTAGCTCATCTTTACATTCTCTCAGGAACTGTGTCTGAGTTTTTGCTATGTAATGATGCGCTTAGGGCAATAAGTTTGTCAATTAAGGATTCAAAATATTCTTCTATTGTTTTAGAACAGTTATCAATTCAGCTCTATCCGTTGATAACCACTGTTTGTATTCTATAATGTCTTTAATAAGAGTAGTGTCTTGGCTTTCCAATAAATCTTTGAGGATTGCCCCTCCTGGACAATCACTACATTTGTCCATCATACAGTCATGGTTATTTATGTCACAACAAGAATAGAGAAGTTTCTTGTATGGATGCCTAGATTTGCCCCATCAATCATTAGCTTCACATTTTGATGATACACATAACACAAACTGTGTGTGTTCCTGAAAATCCAGCTAG
>JABUQX010006344.1:2500-5000 GCA_015478945.1 Trachelipus rathkii | reverse complement strand
TTGCGTAAATCACGTCCTAAATTCGGCATTTCTTTCGATTTTGTAATAAGTTTGACAAAAACGAATGCAAACTAGAGCATTTACGTTTCATAAGCACAAATGCAAAAACGAAAACTGCTGTATTGTAAAGTTGTTTTCGCTTTTACATTTGTGCTTATGAAGCTTAAGAAATTGCTTGATTTGCATCTTTTTGTCGAACTATGCGCATTTGAATCGTAAGAAAATGATCCCAAACTTAGGACAACGTGCTTACACAAAAAATGTAACAAACAATATGGCACGTGGTAGGCCGTTTGAATTGATGAATGTTTCATTCAAAAAATAAACCTTAAATATAATTTCTTCCAAATGGATAACTCCATTACAATAGTTGATCAATTATTTGTAATATAAACCCATTGTTTATGTTTTTATTTTGTTTATTATAAATCGATGTTGGCTCCATCCACAAACAGCTTGATTCCAATACTTGGGTAACAAAAGTAAACTTCGTAAGAAATCGCGGACGTTTTTGCACGCAAATTTCGTGCTAAACTGTTTGTAAGAATATCTTACCCGAGCGGACTTGTAAGCCACAAAATGAACAAAAGCTAAAACGGTCTAGGTCAGATAGATCAGGAAATTGTTAGGACAAATTGAGGATATGCTCTTCAAAATTCAAAATTTTCAACGGCTCGTGTTCGAAATTTCTTTCATAAACAAATTGAATACAAACAATATATATAATATATATAATATATCAGAAATAAATATATATATATATATATATATATATATATATATATATAATATATAATATATATATATATATATATATATTATATATATAATATATATATATAATACGGTATATATATATATATATAGGTATATTATATATATAATAATATATATTATTATATACTATATATATATATATATATTATATATATATATAGATATATATATAATATATATATATATATATATATATATATATATATATATATATATATATATATATATAAAAATATATTTTGTATATATATATATATATATATATTATATATATCAATTTAAAGACGCAAAATGTTTGGTATATCAGTAAATGGTATCGGCAAAATTTTACCGATACTACTACTCACAAAATTACCGATACTTCAAAAATCGACCGATACCACCGATACCGATACCATGGTATCGATGCATCACTAATATATATATATATATATATATATATATATATGTATATATAGATATAATAATAAAAATATATATTATATATAGATATATATATATTATATTATATATATATAATTATATATATATATCTATTATATATTATATATATATTACTCGTCAAAATTAACGCACCAAAAGAGTACGTGGGCGAAGAACGGTAGAAAAGGTTTAAGAATGCGAAGACACTTTATTGGACAATGACAATGACATGGTGGATTCCTCGCCCAGAACCGTAAGTTATGGTGTGAGGCCAAGGTACAGTCAAAGGGTCTCGCAGAAGGGTTGTGAGGTTCGGCGCTGCAAAAATACACAATGTTGGTACGTACGGCGACGGCCGCGGGAGGTGGTTTGGGTCTGCTCTCAATTACCGTGTATTGACCTCCCTCTGACCACGCGATGACTGCCTTGACACCGTTCCTGCATTTCTCGATGAGTGTGCGAAATGTCCTGGACAGTGATTTGATTCTATAGTCGTGCAGTGTCTGTCGCAGGTATGGGAGGGTCCGTGGAAGGGGTTGCATCTGTCGGATCCGTCGTTCATGATATCCTACAAATGTTCGATTGGGTTGAGGTCCGGACTATATGCTTGCCACTCCAACGCCGTAATTTGAACCGTCCTAGGGTAGTCGTTCACACATTATGCCTTGTATGGTCTTGCATTGTCATGCATTTGGATGAAAGAGTCACCGATGTAGGGGCATATTGCACGACATATGGTTTGAGGATGTCTGTGATATACCTTACGACTGTAAGAGTGCCTCCATCGAAGATGTGCAACTCCGTAGGCCCCGATAAAGAGATGCCTCCCCAGACCATAACCGACCCACCTCCAAACGGCAGCACGTGCAGCACATTGCATTGCGCGAACCTCTCCGCCGGTCGTCGGTATACTCTAGCCTGCCTGTCCGAGGCGTATAGAGATACTCTCGACTTGTTCGTAAAAAGTACCTATGCCCAATCGTCGACCGTCCAATGGGTGTGTTCTCGGGCAAATGCAGTCGCGCCCTTCGATGTGCCGTGGTGTGCGGTGGACCTATGGCAGGCCTCCGGGGCCGGTAATTATGTTCCGCAAGGCGTCAACGCACTGTATTGTCACTCACCCTGGTGCCGTGTACCTCCACCAGCTGTATCTGCAGATGTCGTGCCGTTGTGTGGCGCTCTCGTAATGCACGCAGACGTATAAATCGGTCTTCCACGGGTGTCATGGCCCTGGGCCTACCTTGTCCTCGTCGGCGATAATATGTCAGGGTTTCCTGGTACCTTGGACCACCCGTGCAAT
>JABUQX010006343.1:32500-54836 GCA_015478945.1 Trachelipus rathkii | reverse complement strand
TGGAATATCGCCTCACTAACTCTAACCCTAACCCTTTGCTCATTTGTCTGAGACTTCAGATGGCTAAGATTCATCTACTAACTCGTTTTAATGTTTCCAACTATAACTTATTTCATAATTTCCGCCTAAATGGTGGAGTGTCTATATAAACATTTACACTCCTGTAACACGTCTCGTGAATCTTGAATCTCCTAACTTGATTTCATGTGGCTTAAAGTCTTTCTTCCTTCTACTTCAATTTAATTCTTGTCTTCTGCTACTGTTCTCCTAATAGACAGATTTTCACTCTTTCTTTGGATATCTTACTTCTCACCAGACTGTTATATCTTCTCATCCAAAAATACGTGAGTCCTCTATAGGGGAATTTCAATGTACAACAACACTGAGTGTGGGCGTCCTCTCATAACTTATTTAGGTGGGGAGGAGGCCGAATCATTCAGCATCTAACGGATATAGAGCAACTAATCAAAGAACCTACACAGCATTCCGATTCGGTCCCAACCAATTGTTGAACACACTTGACCTATGTTCACCATAGTCTTTCTCTATAAATACACATTTTCGCTCCTATTGGTAAATCTGACCACAACATAATATCCTCTTAATTTCAATTCTTTCTCTCCAACAACTCCATCCTTATTGTTGTTATCTGTTATCTGTTATTTTTTCTGGCACTTTGATCGGGCTGATTGGGGCCTTGCGTCGCTTCTACGCTAACTATAATTGGAATGACTGTTTTGACTCTGATGACGCTTCGGCTCTTTTGAAAAAGGCGGGCCGTAACCGTTGAAGGAATGAGCAGGTTCGTTCTATCTTCGACTAAATTTTTCTTCCTCATTAATCATGGTCGATCGTGAACTGTTCTCTGCCATCAGGCAATACTTTCACATATGGGGGAGTTTAAAAATATTAACTGCAATCACTCTCACTAATTTCCATTCACATCGAAATTGTTGCAGGGATACTCTTCGACGAGCAAAGCGGCTTTCATCAAACGAAAGTGCGCTAACCTCATTGGATCTCCTACTGACAAATCTTTCTGGCCTCTTGCCCAAAAAACATCTCTTAACAACTTCTGTAAATCATCCTTTCCTCCTCTTATTCGATTAGATGCTTCTGTTGCTAACTCTCCAACTGAAAAGGCCAATCTCTTCGGCCTTCCTATTTTCCTCTAACTCAACCTTCGACGATTCTGCCATTCCTCCTCCTTCTCCCTCTCCTCTCAGGTGTCCTATGTCTTTACCTGTGATTACATTTGATCAGGTACACGGGCTCCTGAGATCTATGAACGTTAGGAAGGCGGGGTGCCCGGATGATTCCTCCCCGAGTTTTGAGGAATGTGCTTACGTACGTGCTGACCCGCCCCTCTTTCAACTATATTCTCTATTGTCACAATAACTAGCAACTTTCCCTCAGTGTTGGAGCACGCACATGTCCAACCTATTCCGAAAAAAGGAAGCCGCTCTGATCCTTCTAACTATCGCCCTATAGCTCTCACTTGTATTCTATCTAAGATCTTTAAAACACTTCTTAACTCTCACTTCTTAGATCATCTTGGATTTCATCTCTCTCCGATCGGCCAGTACGGCTTTCGGCAGACGTTCAAGGTTCTACGGCGATTATACTTCCTATTTAACCGATTTTATGGTTTTCCTCTCTTAGGAACTACGGGGAGATTGCTGCGCGCTCGACATATCCCAAAGCATTGGACGGGGTTTATGGCCGCGTCACTGCTCCTCAAGCTCCCCTCCTTTGGGGTTCCTCCTTCTCTTTGCTTACTTATGTCTAGCTTTCTTCAAAGCCGCTCAATATCGGCTGTGGTTGATGGGACGACTCTTCTCTTTCTGTCAATAGTGGTGTTCCTCAGGGTTTCGTCTTATCTCTCAACTTTATTTTTACTTTCCATTAATGATCTTCTCACCGCACATCTAACTCATCCCACTCTTATGCCATGACTCGACCCTCACTTCTTCAACTCATTTTAATTCATGCTCCTTCTTTTACTTCTAGAATTGCTCTCGTCTTAATCTATCCGATTCTATTCTCGCTGATTGGATAGAATTTCCGATTGGGTCGTCTCAACCTAGTGAAATTCAATTCTTTTAAAAACTCAACTCTAAAATCTCCCTCTCTAAAACACCTTTCAACTTTCTATTTTCTTCGACGGTTCTATCGTCTCTTCTGTTACAATATAAACATCCTTGGCCTAACATAAACAAAAAAATGTCCTTTGAAAACCTCACATCACAACGGTTGCTAGGCGGTCTCAAAGAAACTGGAGTTCTGTTTAGACTGCGAGACTTTTTTTTCTTCTTCTCAGTTACTCAAGCTATACAAGGGTCTCATCCCGCCCTTGTTGGACAGTACTGTTCTCATAGCTGGGGGGGGCTCTGGCTTTCACCCGGCTTTTGGACAGGGTCGAGTCAAAACCCAAAAGGTTATAAACTGTCCTGTACTTTCCAGTTCACTTGAACCCTCTATCTTGCGGCGCGATGTGGTGCTTATCTCTTTTCTATAGTACCCGCAGCGGCAGGTGTTCGAGGGGACACCTTACCACTCGCGTACCACCACCTTTACGACGCCTTCGTAAGCACAAGGGGTGCTGTGCCTGCGCACGAGTTTTGTGGGGATCTTGGTAACTCCAGGCTAGTTCGCTGCGGTGCTTCCTTAATTTCCTGCCACCTCTGTTCTGTGGAATTCTTTCTTCCATCTTCTGTGTTCCTGCTGAAGTTTTAATCTCCCTCACTTTGAAGCCTGCGTCTTGCTCATCTGCGTAATTTGCGCTAGCGGATGAAACTTTGGTGTGCAACACCCCCTCCCTGAATAGGGCTCTGCCCGTGAGTGGTGGTGACAACTGTAAAGATATATATTACTCGTCAAAAATAACGCACCACAAGGGTAAAAGTCACTCGCAGGAACGGGAAGCCATCTTGACAAACACTGAACTGGAAGGCGAGGGATGCGCACTAGCGCCACCTTTCGGCTGGAGCATGAAACTCGAGAGTGCTCTCTTTCAACCTACACGTTATTCGATTAAACCTAATGTACGGTTAGATAATTATGTCAGGGATATAATCGAGCGAGGGATCATTCACGTACGAAGCGACTCCGATAAACATTGAGAGGATAGTGCGTTAATTGTCAAGAGATCAGTATGTGCAGATAACAACACTCCACGCCGAAGGACACGGGTACCGGGCACTTGGTCGACAGTTCGGTGTAGCGCACACAACGATTGCACGGGTGGTCCAACAGTACCAGGAAACCCTGACACATGATCGCCGGCGAAGACAAGGTAGGCCCTGGGCCACGAAACCCGTAGAAAACCGATTTATACGTCTGCGTGACATTAAAAGAGCACCACACAACGGCACGACATCTGCAGATATAGCTGTCGGAGGTACATGACACCAGGTTGAGTGACAACACAGTGAGTTGACGCCTTGCGGAACATAATTACCGGCCCCAGAGGCCTGCCATAGGTCCACCGCACACCACGCTCGTCGAAGTTGCGGGGAAACGGGGGGCCCAATTTTTTGGGCCCGAGAACACATCCACTGGACGGTCGACGATTGGGCAAAAGGTGCTCTTTATGGATGAGTCGAGAGTGTCCTGTACGCTACGGACAGGCGGGCTTAGAGATATACGAGGACCCGACGGACACGGTTCGCGCAATGCCATGTGCTGCAGTGCAGCCGTTTGGAGTCGGTTGGTTGGTCTGGGGAGGCATCTCTTTATCGGGGCCTACGGAGTTGCACATCTTCGATGGAGGCACTCTTAGAGGCGTAAGGTATATCACAGACATCCTCGAACCATATGTGGTGCCATATGCCCCCTACATCGGTGACTCTTTCATCCTAATGCATGACAATGCAAGACCACACAAGGCCCAATGTGTGAACGACTACCTTAGGACAGTTCAAATTACGGCGTTGGAGTGGCCAGCATATAGTTCGGACCTCAACCCAATCGAACATTTGTGGGATATCCTGAAACGTGAGGTCCGACAGCTGCAACCCCGTCCACGGACCCTCCCGGACTTGCGACAGGCACTGCACTGCGTATGGGATCAAATCACTGTCCAGGACATTAGCCCACTCATCAAGAGCATTTCAGGACGGTGTCAGGCAGATATCCATGCCAGAGGGGGTCATACACGATATTGAGACAGATCCAACACCCTCCGCGGCCGTCGCCGTCGCCGTACGTACCAACATTGTGTGTTTGCAGCGCCGAACCTCCGAACCCTATTGCGAGACCCTTTGGCTGCACCTTGGCCTCACACTCTATCAACCTACGGTTCAGGGGAGGAATCCACCATGTTATTGTCATTGTCCAATAAAGTGTCTTCGCGTTCTTCAACCTTTTCTACCCTTCCTTCTCCACGTACCCTTGTGGTGCGTTAATTTTGACGAGTAGTATGTATGTATATATATATATATATATATATATATATATATATAATATATATATATATATATATATATATATATATATATATATATATATATATATATATATATATATATATATATATATATAATAATATAACAAAAAATCACAAGGAAAATGAAGAAAGGTTGTCGCAAAGCACTTTCGTGTATTGTTTCACACACCACACCTTGATAATGTGTGAAAAAGCACTAAAGTGCTATGGTGACACCCTTAGTAGTATATACCGAGAGATCGACAGGTGACGAAATTGTCACCCTACTACTAACGTTAGGGTGACAGAACTATCACCCATGATATTTCAGCTTTTCGTCCGGTCCGCGTGTATATTTTTTCACGCTGAGTCCGGGAATTTGAAAGTTAAAAAAAAAAAAAAAAAAAAACTGTGTTAAAAAAATTAAAAATAAATAAAAATAAAATAATTAATTAAATAAATAAATAAATAAATAAGTAATAAATAAATTAAAATATATATTATATATATATATATATATATATATATATATATATAATATATATATATATATATATATATATATATATATATATATATATATAATAAATAAATAAATAAAATAAAGAGGGAAACTGAGAAAATGAATGGTAAGATCATTTTGACAGATGAGAGGGGAAAGAAAATTAATCTTTTGTTCATAACACTGTTTTTATCATAGCTTTATAATTATTATTATTATTATATTAATTATTATTTATTAATTATATTATTATATTATTATTATTATTCATTATTAAAATTCTTAATTATTATTATTATTATTATATATTATTTTTTTATTATTATTAATTAATATTAACATTATTATTATTATTATTATTATTATTATTATTATTATTATTATTATTATTATTATTATTATTATTATTATTATTATTATTATTATTATTATTTTTTATTATTTAATATATATATATATAATATATATATATATATATATTATATATATAATATATATATATAATATATATATATATATATATTATATATATATATATATTATATATATATATATAATATATATATATATATATATATATATATATATATAATATATATATATATATATATAATATATATAATATATATATATATATCTATATATATATATATATATAATATATATATATATATATATTATATATATATATAAAGTACTTCCCCGCCCATCCTCTTTGCCCGAAACGCCCACCCGATTATCAACTGGTATAGAATTGTCAACCATGAGATTCGACCTTTTTTCGTCTGACGGGATTGAATATTTTTTCCCGCTGAGTCCGATTTTTTGATCTCCCTGATCCCGAAATTTTGAGGATTCGAACCCGCGTTCGCCGCAATTTCCCGCGTTTTACTGCAAGTTCCCACATTTTTCGGGATTTCAAGCGTTTTTAAAGCTTGAAGCGTCAAATTAGGGGTTCTCGGGGTCAACGAGGCGTTTTATGAGGTTCTGAAACTCGGCAATTTAAGTCAAAGGCCGATATGACTTGGCATTTCGTAAGGTCGTTAGAATTTGACGCTTGAGACGTCAAATTAAGAGTTCCTGAGGTCGGGAAAGTCATTTGTTTAGGTCGGTGTGGCATTTGGAACAAGGAATCTAAGTCAAATGCCGACAGACTTGGATTTTCTCTAAAATCGTTAGATTTTTAGCTTGATACGTAAAATAAGTGTTGCTGAGATCGGCAAAGCCGGTTTTGAGGTCTGGTTGGCATATATTCGAGTTTTTAGAAGGGCTAGGAACAAGTCTTACAACCCACACTATTTTATCCCTTCAATTTAGGGGAGTTCTACTTAACGTATAACCCTCAAAATTGTTAATCCAACTGGTGATGACGCAACCATGTCGTATATGAAGTTACGTATCCATGAGACCGTGTGGTGCGGTACAGTACCGAGTTAATAAACATTCGTATAATAATACAATATTGGTGTTCTTATATATGTTATTGAGCCAGTAGATTTCGAATATGAGGGTTTAAGAACCCTCAATGGTGTCTACGAGTCCAAGGATGGGAGCCCCCAACTGAAATAAAAGAAGAAGAAATGCACGGAGTACATAAGAGAAGAAGATGAAGGAAGACCAGTGACAAAGACGATTATGAGTCCAGAGGATTCAGAAATTGGTAAAAGTTCCCATAGAGTTGGGCCCGAACAACCAATAAACGGGGGTTTATACATAAAATGGGTTTTCCATAAAATAAGATTGAGGAATTAAGTACATACGTAATCATAGGTCGTACAATATATATATATATATATATATTATAAATATATATATATATTATATATATATATATATATATATATATATATATATATATATATATATATATATATATATATATATATATTATTATATACGTATATATGATCTTAGCACAAAGAGCTTATTAATTATAAAGCCTCTCACCTATCTTTCTTAATATATTGTCTATCTTAACCTAATACAGCTTTTCTGTTCGCATGTACTGTTAAATCATGCACAGGCCGTCATTTGCTTTGCATCTCACAAAGATAACCCGTTTTCTAAAGGTTGAAGACTGACATTTATATTCTCAAATCTCATTTTCTTTTCATAAACGTTAACTAATATATTTTTATCCTGAGTTGAAACATGAATATCTTGTTTGCTATCTATAAGTTACATTTATACTTTGTGTTTGTTTATTTATATTTTTTTTTATTTTAAAAATTTTAATAGTTTTTTATTTTATTTTTATTTCTGTTAAAAAATTATTTTGTTTTAAAACTTTTTTATTTATTTATTTTAATTTTATTTATTTTAAAAAATTATTCTGTTTTAAAGCTTTTTTTTTCAAATTTCAATTATTTTTAATTTTATTTATAAAAATGTATGTATTTTTTAAAACAATTATTTAATTTTTATTTTATTTGTTTAAAACATTTTTGTTTTTACTATAATTTTTATTAATTTTATGTTTATTGCGTAAAAATATTGCCTTTTAAAGAACCTGAAGCAGTAAATCAGTAAAGCAAACTCCCAACGATCTATGATCTATTGATCTATTGATGCAAGTCATATTTTGATGTCTTTTTTTTTTGTATAAACATAACATAGAAATAAGTTCTTTGAATAAAATAGAACAGTAAGTGTAATAGTTTACTGACCCTAAAGCAGTAAATCAGTAAAGCAATCAATCCAACCACACCCCTCTAACCCATTCATGATCTATTGATTTATTGATCTATTGATCTATTGATCTAATGATCTATTGATTCAAGTCATATTTTGGGTATCATTTTGTACAAACATGACATGAAAATAAGTTCATTGAATAAAATTATGATTTATTTTCAAATTTTTATTATTTTGTTTTCTTTTTTTATTTTGCCTAAAATATTATTTTGTTTTAAAACTTTTATTAATTTATTTATTTATTTATTTATTTATTTATTTATTTATTTATTTATTTATTTATTTATTTTAATTTTATTTATTTAAAAAATTATTTTATTTTAAGCTTTTTTTCAAATTTTATTTAATTTTAAATTTATTGATTTCAAAAATATGTATTTTTAAAGATTTTTGTTAAATTTTTTTTATTTGTTTAAAACATTTTGTTTTTGCTAAAATTGTTATTCATTTTATGTTTATAACGTAAAAAATTTACGTTTTATTGACCCTAAATCAGTAAATCAGTAAATCAGTAAAGCAGTAAATCAAACTAACCACCCACCCCTCACACCCATCCATGATCTATTGATTCAAGTCCTATTTTGGTAGTTATTTTGTATAAACGTAACATAAATATCATAACATAGCATGCATATCTTTCATACTGACCAACGAATAAATGCTATCGTGTCAAAGTTTTCACATCAATAAAGCTAGCATTTCATATTATGAATAAAGAATATAATGTATAACAACAAACCTAACATACCTTACACACGAATAAACTGTAGACATTAACAAAGTTCCCTACTTAACAACAGTAAAGTATCTACAAAAGTAACATATTCATACTTTTTCAAACATATTTCTAACATATCAATGTTAATTTTACACTAACATAGTAATATTTAACAAAATTTAGCAAAAATTATCGTAACCTAACCTAATTAACATATTGAACTATGAATAAATGCTAACATAAAGTTTTAATAGCAGTAAAGCTGACATAGTATTACTTAAACTAAACACATAACATACCTAACATGCCCTACGTATAAATAAAAGGCGTTCATTAACAAAGTTCTTTGCTTATCAAGTTAATGTAACTAATATTAACCCTAAAGCTTAGCATATTTCCTATTTGCTATCACATTTAAACAAATCCAACATAATTTACCTGAACTAAGAACATAATGCATCACAACAAACTTTACATATGAATAAACTACTAACACTGACAAAGTTCGGAAGGTAATATCGTTAAAGTACCTAGCATCACACACACAAGTACACACACATTAATTATAGACACTTTACTTAATACATTATTTAGCTAAACCTCACACTAACTTAGTGGATCACATGACTGTTATTTCTTTTTTAATGCAAGGCAAATGTGTACCGTTTTCAAAACGTTCTTGGAAAACACTTATATTTTTAACATATTTAATATAAAGATTTCGTTTCCTTTTATATTTTCTTTTAAGTTTTTATTATTCTTCTTTATATTTATATTTTGTTAAAAGTTTTATTTATTTATTATGTTTGTTAAGTTTTATTTCTTAAGTTTTTATTATTTTATAAGTTTTATTTTATAATTTTGCTTATTTATTTTAAATTTTATTTTAAACCTTTTTTATTTATAAAATTTTATATATTTTATTAAAAAGTTTTCAAAACAATAAGTTTTTACTAAACATTTTTTATTTATAAAATTTTATATATTTTATTAAAAAAGTTTTCAAAACAATAAGTTTTTACTAAAATGTTTTTTCCTTTTATGTTTATAAAGTAACAAAAATTGAAAAAAAAAGTAAATCAGTAAATCAGTAAAGCAAACCACTCGCCCACCCCACTCGCCCATCCAAGATCTATTGATCTATTGATCTATTGATCTATTTATTTAAGTTATATTTTGGTATCATTTTATATAAACATAGCATAAAATAAGTTCTTTGAATAAAATATTATAGTAGAGTGTAATTGTTTACCTACCCTAAAGCGATAAAACAGTAAGTCAAAAAATCAAACTACCCACCCACATCTCTTATCTATCCATGATCTAGATTAATCTATTGATCTATTGATCTATTGATTAAATTCATATTTGGTAGTCATTTTATATTAACATAACATTAATATCATAACCTAGCCTATCTTTCATACTGACTAACGAATAAATGCTAACGCGTTAAAGTTTTCGCATCAATAAAGCTAACATGTCATATCCTGAACAAAGAATATAATGTACAACAACAAATCTAACATACCTTACACGCGAATAACCTGCAAACATTAACAAAGTTACCTGCTTAACAGCAGTAATGTGTTTACACAAGTAACATATTCAAACTTTTTCAAACATATTAATGTTAATTTAACATTAACATAGTAATATTTAACAAAATTTAACAAAAATTATTGCAACCTAACCTGATCAACATATTGAACTATGAATAAATGCTTACATAAAGATTTAACAGCAGTAAAGCTGACAAAATATCACCTAAACTAAGAACATAACATGCCTAACACACCTTACGTACCAATAAACGGATTTCTCTAGCAATGTTCTTTGCTTATCAACGGTAAAGTAACTAACATTGATCATAAAACTTAGTACATCCTTTTTCTATCACTTCTATGACAAATCAATGTTAATTTAATATTAACATAGTAATATTTATCATTTCATAACCTAGTTATCATATTGAACTATGAATAAAGACTAACATAAAGTTTTAACATCAATAAAACTGACATAATATTAAACTAAGAACAACACACGTAACATACCTTCCGTACGAATAAGCTGCTTTCATGAACAAAGTAAATAACATTCGATATTTCAACTTACCATCAGATGTTAGCATAAGAATCTCAATCTTCACTATACACAACCGAACAAAATATTATTTTTATTATCACATTCACAAACATTATTATTATTATTATTATTATTATTATTATTATTATATTATTATTATTATTATTATTATTATTATTATATTATTATTATTATTATTATTATTATTATTATTTATTATTATTATTATTATTATTATTATTATTATTATTATTATTATTATTATTTTTAAATTATTCCACATACATCTCAAAGCACGGACACTTTGACTGTCAGGCCATAACTAAACATATTGATCGCTTAATATGTTATTTACGTCACACCTAAATATTACGCACTCTTAGTAAGCTCAAGGGTGACCAATCAAAGAAGTGTTTCTGCTGTGACATCACTGACGACCAATAATAGCCAAGGAATGACGCATCATACTGATGGAAGATTTAGACAAACTGGCAAGTTTGGCAATAGCGCATCAGACAAAGACAATTTGTCAACATAGCAATGCCAAAGTTCAGGACGTAATATCGATAAAGCACCTAACATTATATAGCAAAATTTAGCATACCCCTATTTTTCCCTCATGTCTATAACAAAAATATTATTCAACATTGATATAGTAATATGATTTACCATAAACTAACGTAACTATCATGCTGCAAACTAATAAATACTGACATAAAAAAGTTTTCACATCAATAAAACTAACATGGCATAACCTAAACTAAGAACATAATGTAAAACAACAAACCTAAAATACCTTACGTGTGAATAAACTGCTATTATTAACAAAGTTACCTACTTATCAAAGGTAAAGTAGCTAATATTGCATACAGAGCTCGACCTAAACCCACTTTTCCAGCATATCAATGCTAATTTTACATTGACATAGTAATATTTAACAAAACTTAACAAATATTTATCATAACCTAACTTGACTATCACACTAACCAACGAATATTTGCAAACATAACAAATTACTCACTTCGATAACGCTGACATAGCATCACATGAACTAAGAACATAACATACCTAACATACCTAACTTACGAATAAACTGCTTTCATTAACAAAGTTCTTTGCTTGTCAACGGTAAAGTAATTAACACTAACCGTAAAACTTAGCCTATCTTCCATTTTTTATCACATCTATGACATATCAATGTTAATTTAATATTAACATAATAATATAACTACTAACATTAACAAAGTTCCCTACCTAACAACAGTAAAGTAGCTAACACTACCTACAAAACTTAATCTATACCCTTTTTTCAAACATAGCTCTAACATATCACTGTTAATTTTACATTAACATTGTAATATTCAAGAAAACTTAACAAAAATTTAGCGTAACCTAACCTAACTATCATACTAAACAACGAATAATTGCAAGTATAACAAAGTTTTCACATTAATAAAGCTGACATATCATAACTTGAACTAAGAATATAATGTGCAACAACAAACCTAACATGCCTTATCCACGAATAAGGCTGTTAACATTAACAAAGTTCTCTACTTAACAACAGTAAAGTAGCTAACATTACCTACTAAGCTTAAACTATTCCCACTTTTTCAAACATATTTCTAACATATCAATGTTAATTTTACATTAACATTGTAATATTTAAGAAAACTTACCAAAAATTTAACATTATCATACCTAACTATCCTACTAACCAGCGAATAGTTACAAACATAACAACGTTTTCACATCATTAAAGCTAACATAACATTACCTGAGCTAAGAACATAACGTATCATGACATACCTAACATACCATACGTATGAATGAACTGCTTTCATTAATAAAGTAACTTACCATCAGATGTTAACATTGCAATCTCAATCTTTATTATACAAAGAGCATAACATATCTGACATACCTTTCGTACGAATAAGCTGCTAACATTAACAAAGTACACTGCTTAATATCGGTAAAGTACCTAACATTGCATCACAAAATGTAACCTACCCCCTACTTTTCTATCATATTTATAACATACCAGCTATAATTTAACATTATCATAGTACTATGTAGTAAAACTTGGCAAAAATAATTATCATATCATAACCTAACTAAGAAATTAAACTACAAATAAATGTTAACACAGGAAAGTTTTTAGCTTATCAGCAGATATCAACATGAACAAAGAACCTAACCTAACTATCATCCTTTCCAAATAATAAATGCTAGCATAACAAGGTTTAAAATCAGTAAACCTAACATAATATTATGTAAGCTAAGAACATAACATATCTGACATATATTGCGTACGAATTAACTGCCATCATTAACAAAGTCATTTATATTTTGCTTAATGTTTTTTTTTATTTTAAAACATTATTCTACATTTATAGTTTTATATTATTCGTTTATAAATATTTATTTTAAAATTTTAAAACTTTTTATGTTTTTACTAAAATTTTAAAGGTTTTTCTTAATAACATATACTTTATTGAACCTAAATCGATAAAGCAAGAGAGAATGGCCTGACCCAAGGGGAAAAGGGTGTAGGTTATGGTGCCACCGCTACTGCTTTACTGACTTACATTCAATAAAGTGTATATCATTAAGAAAAACTTAAAAATTTTAGTTAAAACAAAAAGTTTTAAAATTTTAAAATAAATATTTATAAATGAAAAACATAAAACTATAAATGTAGAATAATATTTTAAAATAATGAAAACATTAAGCAAAATATAAATGACTTTGTTAATGATAGCAAATTATTCGTACGCAATATATGTCAGATATGATATGTTCTTAGCTTAGGTGATATTATTATGTGATGTTAAAACTTTGTTATGCTAGCATTTATAATTTGGTAAAGGTGATAGTTAGGCTAGGTTCTTTGTTCATGTTGATATCTGCTGATAAGCTAAAAACTTTCCTGTGTTAGCACTTATCTGTTGTTCAATATGTTAGTTAGGTTATGATATGATAATTATTTTTGCTACGTTTTATAACATATTACTATGATAATGTTAAATTATAGCTGGTATGTTATAAATATGATAGAAAAGTAGGGGGTAGGTTACATTTTGTGATGCAATGTTAGTTACTTTACCGATATTAAGCGGTGTACTTTGATAATGTTAGCAGTTTCTTCGTAGGTAAGGTATGTCAGATATGCTATGCTCTTTGCATAGCAAAGATTGAGATTGCAATATTAACATCTGATGGTAAGTTACTTTGTTTATGAAAGCAGTTCATTCATACGTAAGTATGTTAGGTATGTTATGACACGTTATGTTCCTAGTTCAGGTAATGTTATGTTAGCTTTAATGATGTGAAAACGTTGTTATGTTTGCAATTATTCGCTGGTTAGTATGATAGTTAGGATAGATAATGATAAATTTTTGTTAAGCTTTCTTAAATATTACAATGTTAATGTAAAATTAACATTGATATGTTAGAGATATGTTTGAAAAAGTGGGAATAAGTTAAGCTTTGTAGGTAATGTTGGCTACTTTACTGTTGGTAAATAGAGAATTTTGTTAATATTAACAGCCTTATTCGTGGGTAAGGCATATTAGGTTTGTTGTTGCACATTATATTCTTAGTTCAGGTTATGATATGTCAGCTTTATTGATGTGAAAACTTTGTTATGTTTGCAGTTATTCGTTGGTTAGTATGATAGTTAAGTAAGGTTACGCTAAATTTTTGTTAAGTTTTCTTAAATAATACAATGTTAATGTAAAATTGACATTGATATGATAGAGCTATGTTTGAAAAAATGGTATATATTCATTTTGTAGGTAGTGTTTGCTACTTTACTGTTGTTAAGTAGGGAACTTTCTTAATGTTAGCAGGAATATTACCATGTTAATATCAAAATAACATTGATATGTCATAGATATGATAAAAAATGAGAGATATGCTAAGTTTTATGGTTAGTGTTAGTTACTTTACCGCTGATAAGCAAAGAACTTTGTTAATGAAAGCAGTTTATTCGTAAGTTACGTATATTTGGTATGTTATGTTCTTAGTTCAAGTGATGCTATGTCAGCATTATTGAAGTGAGTACTTTGTTATGTTTGCAAATATTCGTTGGTTAGTGTGATATTCAGGTTAGGTTATGATAAATATTTGTTAAGTTTTGTTAAATATTACTATGTCAATGTAAAATTAGCATTGATATGCTGGAAAAGTGGGTTTAGGTCGAGCTCTGTATGCAATGTTAGGTAGCTTTGTTAATGATAACAGTTTATTCAAACGTAAGGTATGTCAGGTTTGTTGTTTTACATTATGTTCTTAGTTCAAGTTATGCCATGTTAGCTTTAATGATGTGAAAAATTTGTTATGTTAGTATTTATTAGTTTGTCAGCGTGATAGTTGCGTTAGATTATGATAAATTATGTTACTATGTCAATGTTGAATAATATTGTTATGTTATAGATATGATTGAAAAATAGGGGTATGCTAAGTTGTACTATGTAATGTTAGGTACTTTATCGATATTACGTCCTGAACTTTGGCAATGCGGTGTTGGCAAATTGTCTATGTCTGATGCGCTTCTGCCAAACTTGCCAGTTTGTTTAAATCTTCCATCAGTATGATGCGTCATTCCTTGGCTATTATTAGTCTACAGCGACGTCATAGCAAGTACAATTCTCTGATTGGTCACCCTTGAGCTTACTTAGATTGAGTAATATTTAGATGTGACTTAAATAGCATATTTAGCGATCAATATGTCTAGTTATGGCCTGATAGTTCAAGTGTCCGTGCGTGTTATTGGTCCTTTGAGATGTATGTGGAATAATAATAATAATAATAATAATAATAATAATAATAATAATAATAATAATATAATAATAATAATATATATAATAATTAATAATAATAATAATAAAAAATAATAATAAATAATAAATAATATAATAAAATAAATAATTATTATAATATAATAATATAATAATAATAATAATAATAATAATAATAATAATAATAATAATAATAATAATAATAATAATAATAATAATAATAATAATAATAATAATAATAATAATAATAATAATAATAATAATAAAAATAATATTTTGTTCGATTATGCATAGTAAAGATTGAGATTGTTATGTTAACATCTGATAGTAAGTTGAAATATCGAATGTTAATTACTTTGTTAATGAAAGAAGCTTATTCGTACGTAAAGCATTTTGCGTATGTTGTTGTTACTTTATTTGATATTATGTCAGTTTTACTGATGTTAAACCTTTGTTATGTTAGCATTTATTCATAGTTCAATATGCTCATTAGGTTATGATGTGATAAATATTTCTATGTTAATATTAAATAAACATTGATATGTCATAGATGTGATAGAAAATGGGAGATATGCTAAGTTTTATGGTCAATGTTAGTTACTTTACCGTTGATAAGCAAAGAACTTTGTTAGCGATAGCCTTTTATTCGTACATAAGGTGTGTTAGGCATGTTATGTTCTTAGTTTTGGTGATATTATGCCAGCTTTACTGCTGTTAAATCTTTGTTATGTCAGCATTTATTCATGGTACAATGTGTTGATTAGATTAAGTTACGATAATTTTTGTTAAATTTTGTTAAATATTACTATATTAATGTAAAATTAACATTAATATGTTTGAAAAAGCGTGAATATGTTACATTTGTAGACACTTTACTGCTGTTAAGCAGGTAACTTTGTTAATGTCTACATTTAATTCGTGTGTAAGGTATGTTAGGTTTGTTGTTGTACATTATATTCTTTGTTCAGGATATGACATGTTAGCCTTATTGATGCGAAAACTTTGGCACGTTAGCATTTATTCGTTGGTCAGTATGAAAGATAAGCTAGGTTATGATATTTATGTTATGTTAATACAAAATGACTACCAAATATGACTTGAATCAATAGATCAATAGATCAACAGACCATGGATGGGTGGGATGGAGGGGGGTGAGGTAGTTTGATTTATTGTCTTATTGCTTTATCGTTCAGGGTCTGTAAACTATTTTATTCTACTATGATATTTTATTCAAAGAACTTATTTTATGCTATGTTTATACAAAATGATACCAAAATACGACTTAAATTAATAGATCAATAGATCAATAGATCATGGATGGGCGAGTGGGGTGGGCGGGTGGTTTGCTCTACTGATTTATTGCTTTGAGGTCAGCAAAAAGCAAATTTTTTTAAGTTATACACATAAAAAGAATAATAATTTTAGCAAAAACATATTGTTTTTAAAACTGTTTTAATAAAATATATAAAATTTTATATATATAAAAAAGTTTTAAAATAAAAATTGAAAATAAATAAGTAAAATTATAAAATAAAACTTATAAAATAATAAAAACTTAAGAAATAAAACTTAACAAACAAAATAAGTAAATAAAACTTTTAACAAAATATAAATATAAAGAAGAATAATAAAAACTTGAAAGAAAATATTAAAAAAACGGAATGTTTATATTATGTTAAAAATATAAATGATTTCCAACAACGTTTAGTAAACGGTACACAGATGTTTGGCGTTTTAGAAATAACAGTCATGTGATTAGTAAGTTAGTGTGAGGTTTGGCACGATAAGGTATTAGGTAAAGTGTCTCTATAATTAATGTGTGTGTGGGTGTATGTGTGTGTGTGTGTGTGTGTTTGTGTAATGTTAGGTACTCTATAGATATTACACTCTGAACTTTGTCAGTGTTAGTAGTTTATTCATACATAAAGTTTGTTGTGATGCATTATGTTCTTAGTTCAGGCAATATTATGTTGGATTTGTTTAGATGTGATAGAAAATGGGAGATATGCTAAGTTTTTTTGAGTTAATGTTAGTTACTTTACCGTTGATAAGCAAAGAACTTTGTTAGTGAAAACCTTTCATCCGTACGTAAGGTATGTTAAGTAAGCTATGTTAGGTATGTTATGTTCTTATTTTAGGTGATTCTATGTCAGCTTTACTGCAGCTAAAACTTTGTTATGTTAGCATTCATTCATTGTTCAAAATGTTAATTAGGTTAAGTTGCGATAATATTTGCTAAATTTTATTAAATATTACAATATTAGTGTAAAATTAACATTGGTATGTTAGAAATATGTTAGAAAAAGTGTGAATATGTTACTTTTGTAGATACTTTACTGTTGTTAAGTAGGGAACTTTGTTAATGTCTACAGTTTATTCATGTGCAAGGTATGTTAGGTTTGTTGTTGCACATTATATTCTTTATTCAAGATATGATATGTTAGCTTTATTAATGTGAAAACTTTGACACGATATCATTTATTCGTTGGTCAGTATGAAAGATAGGCTATGTTATGATATTTATGTTACGTTTATACAAAATCACTACCAAAATATGACTTGAATCAATAGATCATGGATGGGTGTGAGGGGTGGGTGGTTAGTTTGATTTACTGCTTTACTGATTTACTGATTTAGAGTCAATAAAACGTAAATTTTTTACGTTATCACCATAAAATGAATAACAATTTTAGTAAAAACAAAATGTTTAAAACATATAAAATAAAAAATTAATAAAAATTTTTAAAAATATATATTTTTTAAATAAATTAAATTAAAATTAAATAAAATTTGAAAAAAAAAATTTTAAAACAAAATAATTTTTTTAAATAAATAAAATTAAAGTAAATAAATAAAAAAAGTTTTAAAACAAGATACTTTTTTACCAAAATTAAAATGGAATAAAAAAATAAAAATTTGAAAATAAATAACAATTTTATTCAATGAACTTATTTTTTTGTCATGTTTATACAAAATGATACCCAAAATATGACTTGAATCAATAGATCAATAGATCAATAAGTCAATAGATCATGGATATGTTAGAGGGGTCGTGTGGGTGGATTTCTTTGCTGATTTACTGTTTACTGCTTTAGGGTCAGTAAACTATTACACTTACTATGCTATTTTGTTCAAAAGAACTTATTTCCATGTTAAGTTTATACAAAAAAAACACCAAAATATGACTTAAATCAATAGATCAAGAGATCAATAGATCATGGATGGATGGGAGGGGAGAGGGGTGGGTGGTTTGCTTTACTGATTTACTGCTTTAGGGTCTGTAAAACGCAATCTTTTTACGCAATAAACATAAAGTGAATAAAAATTTTAGTAAAAACAAAATGTTTTAAACGAATAAAATAAAAATTAAATAATTGTTTTAAAAAATATATACATTTTTATATAAATAAAATTAAAAATAAATAAAATTTGAAAAAAAAAGCTTTAAAACAAAATAATTTTTTTAAAATAAATAAAATTAAAATAAATAAATAAAAAAAGTTTTTAAGCAAAATAATTTTTTAACAAAAATAAAAATAAAATAAAAAAATAATAAAAATTTTAAAATAAATAAAAAAATTTTAATAAACAAACATAAAGTATAAATGTAACTTATAGATAGCAAACAAAATATACATGGTTCACCTTAGAATTAAAAATATATTAGCTAACGTTTAGAAAAGAAAATGAGATTTGAGAATATAAATGTCAGTCTTCAACATTTAGAAAACGGCATATTTTTTATTTTTGTTAAAATTACCAGCTATAAGTGATTAAAGTCATTTTTAAGGATCAATGTTGCTCAAACAATACATAAAATAAGTTCTTTTGTATGATCACAACATAAATTTTATAAAAATCTTTTTATTGTTTTAATGTTTATAAATAAAAATATCAATTATTCGCTTACATTTATCTTAGTCATTCAAAGTTAAATAAAAATACGACAAAGTTTTTAAAATTCTATAAATAGCATCAAACAAGATCTTTAAATAAAGAACTTACTTTATATATATATATATATATATATATATATATATATATATATATATATATATATATATATATATATATATATAATATATATATATATATTATAATATATATATATATATATATATATATATATATATATATATAGTATATATATATATATATATGTATATATATATATATATATATATAATATTTTAAGAATATACATATATATATATATATATATATATAATACATATATATATATATATATAACAATATATGTAACATATATATATGCTATAATATGAAATATATATAACAACAACCAGCAACAATACAACTAACTTGTACTTCTAACTCTAATATATATATATATATAATATATATATATAGTATATATATATATATATAACATATATATAAATATATAATTGTTTTACATAGAATATACTAACAAACATTTAAAAACGTGATTTTTAATATGTATTACAAAACATTATGCAGTAGTATTATATGGTTATAACATAAAAATAATAATAATTAATCATACATCAATACTATTTTAATATTGACATGTTGATATTTAACAAAACCTACCAAAAATATATCATATCCTAACCTAACTATCATACAGATCGATGAATAAATGCTGAAATTGCAAAGTTTTAACATATGTAAAACTAATATAATATCACCTAAACTAAAAACATAACATACCTACCAAACCTTACATATGAATAAACTGCTAACGATAATAAAATTCCCTGCTTAACAACAGCAAAGTTGCTAACATTATCTACAAAACCTAACCTTTCCCCAATACTCTAACACATCTATAAATATCAATGTTAATTTTACATTAGTATAGCAATATCTATCAGACAGCAAAAAAAAAAATTATTGTAATCTAACCTAACTATCACTCTGACCAACAAATAAATACTAACATAACAAAGTTTTAACATCTGTAAGACTAATATAATATCACCTAAACTAAGAACATAACATACTTAGCGTAACTTGCATACGAATAAACTGTTATCATTAATAAAGTTCCCTGCACATCTACGGCAAATAAGCTATCATCACCAAACAAAACTCAACCTAACCTTACTTTTCTATCATATCTATATCACATTAATATTATTTTAACATTAACATTGCAATATTTAAATAAAAATTAACAAAAATTATCATAACCTAACCAACGAATAAATGCTAACATAACAAAGTTGTAACATCTGTAAAACTAATATAATATCACCTAAATTAAGAACATAATGTACGACAACAAACCTAGCAGTCCTTCCGAACGAATAAACTGCTAACATTATCAAAGTTAACAGCTGACCAACAGTAAAGTAGCTAACATTGCCTACAAAACTTAACCTTTCCCCACATTCTATCACATCTACAACATATCAATGTTAATTTGACATTGGCATAGCAATATTTAGTAGAACGTAGCAAAAAATTTATTGTAATCTAACCTAACTATCACACTGCCCAACGAATAATTGCTAATATAACAAAGTTTTAACATCTGTAAAACTAATATAATATCACCTAAGCTAAGAACAAAACCTACTTAGCATATCTTGCATACGAATAAACTGTTATCATTAACAAAGTTCTCTGCATGTCTACTGTAAATAAGCTATCATCACCAAGCAGAACTCAATCTAACCTTACCTTTCTATCATATTTATATCACATTAATGTTAATTTAACATTAACATTGTAATATTTTAAAAAACTTAACAAACATTTATCATAACCTAACCTAACTATCACACTGACAAACGAATAAATGCTAACATGACAAAGTTTTAGCATCATTAAAGCTAACATAACATAACCTGAACTAAGATCATAAGAAAAAGGAAAATTGAGTAGGAAAAAAGTGAAGGAGGAAATAATTCTTTAAAATAATTTGCTTTCTTTTCTTTATTTCTTTTTTTTTTTTTTTAGGGATTGGCAAATATAAAGATGTTTAGAGGTTACCTTTTTTTCATAATATTTCGTTTCGATCTTCTTTCCTTTTAGTATAAATTGTAATTTGTCCTTAAATTCGCATGAAAATGTTGTGTACAAAATGAAGCACAAAAATGTTATAAAAAATCTTTTTGGAAATCGGACTTTCAATAAAATCATTTTGCACTCAAAAATTTGAATTTTTGAACGATAAATCTGAAAGGAAACACAGGTATTATTATTATTATTATTATTATTATTATTATTATTATTATTATTATTATTATTATTATTATTATTATTATTATTATTATTATTATTATTATTATTATTATTTAAAGAATGAAACTGCTTATTCATAACATTCACACACTACGTATATTAAGATTACTTTCGATTTTACACTACTTTCTTTTTTTTTACTAAAATAACGCCTGCACTACTTACACAATTTCACTCACTGTTAATTAAAGACTTCCAAAATTCCGATCCCAGAGGGGACATATCATATCATAGATATCCTCTGTGTGAAGGGCCAGAGTCTAACAGAGAATTCAGAAGAACTGAAAAGTTCAAATGAGAGGTCGCGCAATCAAAGGCCGACATGAACAGATTCTGCAGGACTTTTGAAATTGTTTATATCATAGGAAGGGAAGTGTCAAAATAGAAAAACGAAATGTGTTCCATACTTTTTCAGTAGCATGCGTGAAAAAATGAGCACAGCGGGTAGGTGAGCGTCAGAGAGTGGGACAGATAAAAAATTAAGCGTATACTGACGAGTCGTTTGAGCTTTCCTCAGGGTAGGGGTATGCTAGAGAGTTCAAAAGAACGGTGTCTGCTGTAATGGAGATAGGAGAATGATGCAACAGTTCGACGACAGTAAGGGGATTGGAGAGAATCAGTGAAAGATGTAGAGAATTATTAAGGGAAAAAGATTTCGATTCCATCCTGTAAATAAGGACTGTATGAGCGTAACCGTTACATATATGAGATACACACTTCACACAAGGATGAACATCGCTCTAACACAGAGCAAGCAACTGGGGTGGTCTGAAGACGGCTCGGAACACCTCACATCTTACAATCTTCTTTTGTGAGACCAATAAAGTGATCATTCAAAGAAAAATCACGAGTAAAGAAAATACCAAAAA